>JAEIIL010021917.1:0-61985 GCA_018905715.1 Drosophila lini
AAAAGGTATACAAAATTCAAATAACACTTGAATCACTTAAATATCTGTCTTTTAGTACCATTACAATACTTTTATTAAAACAATTTTTTTATCAAAAATTTAAATACTAATTTTTATTTATAAAATAAGTAGCCACCTCTCTCTCTTAGTGTAAATGCCTCTGTGCGAGTGTGGCAGCTGAATGTGTCCCTGCGGTAGCATAATATCATCATTTATTGATCCGATTTATGTGACAGGCAGAACTATCCTCGCCTTTACTTTATCAGCAACCGCTGATGGCGGAGTTTAAGGCTATATATAAACACATATATATTATATAGTAAAGCAGAGGGGGACCGACCGAGCGTGAGTTTAAAATAGGAAATTAGCTGTTGGCTTTAAAGGCCCGCCGCCGCCTGCGAGCCTGACGATTAATCATCGGAGCTGTCCTCATCCTCATCCACAGCACCGACATCACTCCGTATCGAGCCGCCCCGTTGAGGCCAATCACATGCATAATTTATATGTTAATAAATATCTATTTTGCTGTTGCTTTTGTGGTTTTTGCCAGCGAATAAATTACAAATGTGCGCCAGCGTCAGAGGCAGAGTCCGAGTCAGGAACCGAATCAATCCCGCTCCCCTTTGAAACCTTTCTGAGCTGCTGAATGAACTTTAATTTACTGACTTTGGGCAATCAGCTGCCAGTCGCCGGCTCAACTGAGCGGACTGCGAAAGCAAATCTGCCAAAGGCAGCGCAACACGAACATGGCTGCCACCGATGCCGATGCCGATGCGGATGCGGATGCCGTTGAGGATGGAAATGCGGATGCGGACAGGCCAGTCGATGGCTATGTACGTGGCTCTACGTGAACCGGACACGCTCATAAATCAATGCTGAAATCAAATAGTAGTTCGAGTCGAGAACGGAAGCCGTGGAAATGGTCAGGCAAGGGCTCCAGGACTCTGCTCCTGCCATGGAGAGGTTCCCCAAACCAGATTACGATTTCGAGTGCGAGTCAGAGTCGGAGTACCCATCCCCCAGGGGCCTTTGACAAGGGGCCCCGAAGTAATGGCAGCTGGCAAAGCGTGAGAATTAAAATTAAGTTTGCAGACCCCGAAAAAGACCTATCCATAACCGGGGAGCTCGCTGAGAAATCCAACCTCACTCGGGGGCAAAAAAATAAAGAGAGATTCCAATTCAATTGCCAAAGTGAGTTGGGAGATCAATTTAAGTGCCCTAAAGTTGGCAGTCGAATCCATTAATTGCTGGGTTTTGCTGCTTTGAAAATGATGATGAAGTAATCGGCAAATTAATGTAATTATCGGGAAAGTTTCGAAAGGACCTGCTTTGCATTTGGCAGCAGTTTAACACTACTTGTGTGTGTTTTTCGGGCTTTCCCATGTCTGCCTCGAACCTTTGGACCCTTGTCAAATGAGAAATGCTCTCTGGTTACTTGACACCTCCTCGATTTTGCCCCAAAAATCTCCGCTCTTGACTTTCAAGTCACAGCTCAGCCCAGGACTTTATGCTCCATTTGCAGCGACATCTTCTGAGCTGTGAAATTTATGACTCGCAGACAGGACGAGGGCAGGATGAGGGCGGGCCTAGGGCAGATATTGAAGTCAGGCAGGCCGCAAACTGGCAATTAAGTAATCAGGTTGTTGGCTTACCAATTTTGCATGAAATTCCCTTATCAGCTCATTTTTCTACTCGTCTGCTCGTGGGATTTTCGGGTTCGTCTCGGTCTTGGACCTACACTAGGTCGTGGATTTCCCTTTTCCTTTTTTTTTTTGCTCTCGTGGGGACTGGAGTTCTTCAAGTTGGCTGACTGGCTGGCGATGTCGTCAATTTCTATTTTCACTGGGGGTTAAGTGCCTCGGGCAAAAGTTTTTAAGGGCCTATTCAATTTCTACGCTTGATTAAATAATGTGCCACGTTGTTCTGGGCTCTGAGGCAGACGCTTTTAGCATTTCCATGCACACAGCGACACACGCACACCCCGGCTCAGATTATGTTTATTTTGGGTGTCCTTGCCGGGGGTGAGAATGAGAGCGGCAAGTGGGAGTGGGGTGGGTGTGTTCGATGAGCCATGAGGCGAAAACTTCAAAAAACAAGAAGAGGCGAGTGGAAGAAGAAAGACAGCGGCATACGGAGCTGATGAAGAGCCAAGCCAAGTCCTTGGCCCGCCACGTAAATGCCGCAATTTCCTCGCTTGGCATCGCTTCGCCCCGCCCCGTCCACTTGCCACTCGCATCCATCTATAGGTGCTCGTATTCCATATACGATATGCCAGCAGCATTTACATATTTTTCCTACCAAACCAACGTATTTCAATGGCGGCGCACACATGTGCATTGAGGTGTGTGTTAGCCGCAGTGTGACTGTGTGTGTGTGTGAGCCACTGTTCATTATTTTAATTTTCTATCGCACAGATAATTGAAAGTGCCGGCAACATGTTGTCTCCTTTGGCAACATGTTGCTTAGCTCCCAACTCGGAGCTCTCTCGCAGCGCTCTCTTAACAGGATGTTAGCTCTCTTCTCCCGCTCTCTTGGCCCAGTCACTGGGTTAACACCGAACTCTGTCACCGAGTCACCGAGTCAGTGGGTCACCTCGTGCTGCCCAAAATCGGGCTAAAGGCGAAGATGTTGTCTGTGCTGCAGCAAGGAGGTGGCGACGGCTTTCGGCTTAGGGTTTGGCTTTGGCTTTGGCTGTGGCTGTGGCTCATTGAAACTTTTGTAGGCATAGAAAATATGGCGAGTTAATTAGCTCGAGCCACGTAAATTGCTTACAAATTGCCAAGTTGATACACGAGAACAAAAGGCATAAAGCGGTTCAGCGCCGTCGTCAGTCGCTTCGCTGGCTGCCTGACTGCTCCTGTTGCCTTGACTGCCTTCTGGCCCCCCGTTAAATACGTCGTCTGCATAATTGGCTAATGCCAAAGCACACACACGTGTAAACAGTGCACGGAAAGAAAAGGGTTTGGTCCGAAATTAATTACGTTTCAACCCAATAAGGGTAATCGCATTCCCACCGCAGCTTTAACCACGGCAAAGGTGCGAAGAGTCGCGGTCACCAATCATTGGCAGCCGTGCAAACCGTTTGCAAAATTCTAATTTCGCTGGGAGATGTGATTTAATTACTGGTTGTTATATAATCGATATAGTAAGGGCTAATTTTTTCGTTATCAGAGCTGGAAATCACAATGAAAATTTAAGGGGAAAATACTGTTCATCTGTGGAACTGAGTTTAATATATGTTTAACTATAGAAATAGGATTTTTTTTGTATCAAAAATAAAAGCTAGACAAATTTACTGGATAAAGCCGATATATATTTAAAATATAATATTTTTATATTATAATCTATTAAATATTTAATTTCATTATAGAATTTCTATATGTTGTTTTAATAAGCTTATAAAAAGTAACACAAAAAGTACAAATTTCGGCTTCCCAAAATTAATTTCCTTTCTGGTTTCTTTTTAAAACCCCAATAAATATTTTTAAAAATTTCTCCAAGTACCGAAACTAGGATGAGTAATTAATGTTACATTTGTATAAACTCCCCGCTTTTTGCTCTGTCTGCTGTTGATAATCAAAAGTCACGTACGCTAGACATGATTTTCGTCCGGTGCATAGTTGCCATGCCAAGAGGGACTCGTGTTTGTCTATGGCTAATTTTTGTTACAGTTCACAGTTGACAGGCTCCAGTTGTGGGCTAAAACGCTGGCTCTGGCTTTGGCTTTGGCCGAGCGAAAACAAAAACAATAACATGGAGCAGCAGCAGCAGCAGCGAGTGAAGGGGAAGCCCAAACAAAGCGCATGTAAATCACGCATACGCAACGTTTAACCTGCACCGAATGGCAACAATAACAATGGGCGTGGCCAGGTGAAAAAGGGGAAAACGGGGATATAGTCTGAGCTGAAGTAGAGCATTTGACGCATAATTCCCAAGCACATCCGTGGCGAGTGAACGAGCGGGCCAGGTGACGAGATGAGTTGCCTCGAGATGAGTTAAGTCAAGTGGCCTCCGAAGAACAAAGGCCTGGAATGGCTGGAAAGCGACAGCAAACAATGGAGCAGGAAAAGGGTTCGACAAGGGGAAGCGAAGTCACAGGAGTGACTTAACTTTTGGCCAGAACACAAGAGCGATCAGTGAGTTGGAAGTGAGCTAAACCCCAAAGCGTGCACTGAGGCATGAGAGAAGATTGCCATTCCTTATCAGGATGGTATAGTTGGGTTAAGAAAATATATTTTAAATTCAAATCTAAAACAAGTTATGAATGGATTTATGAAATCAGAAGGCTTCTAGAAATAATTTCATTGTCTGCTCTGCGGGGATTACTTTAAGGAAAGCCTGCGATCCCGAATAAATCCATCCCTGAGCCCATTGCTCCTTTCATTGTGTGTGTAAGGGGATTGCACTTTCGCCCGCCTTGGCCCATACAAATTTCATACATTTCTTTTGAGATTGCTCCTGTCGCCCCCATTAACCGCCAAGTGCGCGCAATTACAAGGAGGTCCTGGCAGACTATAAGAGTCCTTGCTGCCATTGCGATGTGCGACGGGTTGGTCTGGCTGAGGTAGGGCTTTTGGGTGGATTGTTAACCCCCCAGCAAGCGCGTCGCTTTACAGCTGATTTGCATTTTCGGCTGCGCTGCAGGAGACATGGAACGCGGGGGACACAAAGGAGCAGAGCAGCCAAGCGACAGGATGAACAGAAGCTCGAGCAGCTTTTCCTCTTCACGTGCGAACAGTGGGGCACTTGTGGCATCCGCCTGGAATTCTGCAGGACCAGGGACCAGCAGGAGGACCTCCCGCCGGAGGCTGTCACATTTCCTTTATGCCTCAGCCGTCTGTTGAGTGTTTCGCTTAATGCAGGTAAACGAGTTTTTTATGTTGCCAACGGTGGAGGTGGGCGTGGCCCATCCGTCCGCCCGCTTAATGAGACATTTTTCCAGGCCAGCAAGTGCAGTTTATTGTATTGCCATTGGCGGATAGACCAAAGCGGGGAGACGAGGACGAGCACGCGGACCTTCAATTGTCCAGTGCCGGGCAATAAATCAGGCTGTGGCGGTATTAAAATTAACCAGCTAGCAGCCCAATAAACATTATCTGCAGTCGGAAGCCAGTATATGCTGGCGGGGATGCTGGAAGGCTGGCACGGATGCTGGCCAAGACGCCAATGACAGGCAAGTGATGGATTGAGCACACGTTTTGTCCTTTCCGAAGAGCGGGTAAGCTGTGGAGCAGTCAAAAGACTGATGTTGCTGCTGATGCTGAGGCCGGGACAGGACCTGGCGATGAAGCTGAAGCTGAGCCGATGCTGATGCTGCTGATGATGGCGATGCTGATGGTCATGTGTGGACGGCTGCTGTCTTACACACCTTCACCGTCGCCTTGTGTTGTTTTTGCCAAGTCCTTTGATGCAGCTACCATAACTCATCGTCCCGAAAAACACTCGAGTCCCGGGGCCAGAGCGATAAAAACTATCATTTGCCAAAAGGTGAAGTGAGATAGACCGTCCGGGAGACAAGCAGGGATGCGGATCAGGGCATGTCAGCAGTGAGCCGTAAGAGGTGAGGGAATGAGGCCGAAGACGGGACAGGAACAAGGAACAAGAAGGAGACTGAGGATACGGCCTCTGCCAAATGCCATTTCACACGCTTTTATCGCGCTGCGACCTGAGACCATTTGTTTGCTGTTCGGAGGCGCCTGATGGCTAGATGACTAGATGACTTGCTAACTGCGAGGACCTCAAGGACCCGTTTCGACTCGACCCGCTGCACGATGACGCCATCGATGCCCCCATCACGCCCACTCCCTCGCCACTCGTCACTCGTCCTCGTCTGTCAACTCTATTTGAATACGCTCCTCCTCGGCGGAGAAGCCCCTTTGCATATGTTTTTGCCCATTTGTTTATTGTTTACCCCGCGGGTTGAGGCGGGTCGATGGCGGGTTAGCGACAGAGCTGGGGGCCTAAGGACCCCTGGGATGCCGACGCTGTGGCGCAAATTATTCATGAAGCGAATGAGCTCAACAAATCTGGCCCCGCCCTCGAGTGGCCTCCCACAGCCAGCAGCCAAGTGGCCTAATACATATTTTTGGGCTCGGTCGAAGTGGCGTAGTTGCCCCCCGCTCCCGGCCACGTTTCAGTTTGTCGAAGGGCATATATTTTACATATTTCTGCTGCTCGTTGTCTGCGGCCTCTGATCCGGTTAAATCGTATTAACTTTTACCGCCAAAGCTCCAATTGCCTGCCTGTCTGGCAGCAAAGGCGGGCGCGCCGCCACCCCGTCGGAACTCCACAATGTCGCCAACCAACTAAGTATATTAAAAATATATTGAGCCGCTTACTCGTACAATGCCAGCACTAAGCCGGAGTCTATTCCAATTTCAGCTTGGCAGGCAGTCAAAAAACGAGGCAAATGGCAATGTGTGGCGAATGCATTCACATGTGGCATGCAACATTGGCAACGCTTGCGCCCCATTTCATTTAACCAGCTCTACGCTCAGCAAAATATTAGTTCTTTGTTATTGAAATAATCTGGTAGAGAATGGAAATGTGCAATAAGAAATTAAAAATCAATTTTTTGGCTGGCTTATTGTTTTCACAAATTCTTCAATCAAATATTTTTTGCTTTGTTCAGCATTCGATTTGTATTTGTCTTTTGGTTATTGGATTAAGTAAAATTTCGTATTGAAATAAATAGGATGGGATACTGAGAATACCCTAGAGAAAGTCCATTGGGAATAGAGAGCAGGCAACGAGGAGGAAAAAAACAAAACCAGAAGAAAAGATTATGAGATTGTGAACAGAACAACCAGAAAACTATGATCGAGACGACGACTAAAGACGAAGACTAAAACCTACGACTAAAAGGAGAAAGTAAAGATTAGGAAGTACGATCATAATAAATTAAAAAATGAAAATTAAGAATAATAAGAAAAAACAGCTAGTAAAACGACAATTAAAGATGACGAGAAAAAAAGTGAAGAAAGGAGACGAGTTTGAGGACAAGCCAGATCGATTTGAGCTTTTAAAGTCGAGGATCAAGATTTTGTTCATATTTTAAAAATTAAAAATTGTATTCAAACATTGATTAAAACAAAAACTTACTTAGTTAGTCAATAAATAAAATAAATTTGACTCTTGAAGATGTAAAGTAGAGTTTAGTTGACTTTATTACAAGCTAATCTCAGCCAATTTTTTTGTGGTAAACTTTCAAATTAAATATCGATTTGGTGGCATTCTTTTCGCCTAGTGCAGAGCACCCTCTCCGCCAATCTTTTAGCTGACTGTGCCCAAAATGTTTATGGCAATGGGAATCGTGGACCCGGTCCCAGTTTCGGCTCGGGCTCGCATTTGGGGCCACTCTCGCCCGCTGCAGTGCAGCTGGAGGTGGGGCCGGCACATGCATGTAAGTAGGTTTAAACTGCAATTTATCTAACACAAGGGGTCCGGGTCAAGACCTCCTCCGGTCCCGCTACCGCTCCTGACGTGGCGGAGGAAGTGGCGCAGGAAGTGGAGGTGGAAGTGGAAGTGGCATACGGATCAGCATAAGTCGCACACCATTTGCCTTCGGCTTGAGTTGTGCGAGTGTAAAATGGATACGCCTGGCAAGGAAAAACTTTGCATGTACATCTGTGCTTCTGCTTCTGCTGCTGCCTTTCCTGCTGCCTTGGGTTTTGGCTTTGTTCTGTGGGTTTCTGGTGCGGCACCGGCTAGAGTTGGTGCGGTGGCGGTGGCTTCAAATCTATTATTTATGCCGGGACATATGTGTTATGGCAACGCTTCCATCAATAGAACTAATTGTTGTTGGCCTGGCTGTTGGCTATAAATTGTGTGTTTGCTCAAGGGACGGCATGTAATCCCAAATGGAAAATTCTGTCGCAGGACGCACACACACGTTGGCAAATGATACAGAATGCCATGAATGCCTGACTAAGGACTTGATTTCTTATTGAATATGGATGCAACACATATATATATGTACTGTATATGCACTTGCACAGCACAGTGCGTATCGCCACCATAAACAGTTCGAAGAGATTAGAGCTCCCCCTGTTGGCAGTGTGAAAGGCAATCGCCAGTGACATCCTCTTGAAGGGGCGACAAGATGGCTGCTTCTGATTGGGAAATCGATTTGTGGGGAGCTTGTTGCAAGTTGCAGGGCCCCCCTGCTGCACACAGATTGATGCGGACATCCCTGATTGCACAGGGGGTCCTTAAACGGGACTGCTACTCGAATCGGAATGAGCAGCAATTGGATGCTTTAGGGCTTTAGTCCTGCTCTCGTAACTGGCCAGCATTTTTTGATAATTCACTAAATCCAAAACGAACTAATTAAAACGAGACTTTACCAATCCCAAACAGGACACTTCCTAGACGTAATTAAAATGTCCAGTTAATGAAGAGCCTCTTTACTGTGCTTCGTCGGCTTGTGAATGAATCCAAGTACAAACAAAAATATGGGTACACATGAAAACTGTAAGAACATTTTACTTTATGTGTACTCTTCTTTTGTTCCTTTTATGTTACAATTTTAATTTCTTTTACTTTAATATAGTGTTCCTTGTTGGCCACCCGATTAGTTTTTCCATTGGGACTTCGCTTCAGGGAGTCCACAATCAGGCAGCCGGCATGCAGTCTCAGGTACTGTGTATTCGCATTTTGGGCCACATAATCGATCACCTCCTGCTCACTCAACTCAACGCCGGGTTTTTTCAAGATGCAGGCTGCTGCCTCGTCTCCGTTTTCCACATTCCAAATTCCAAAAGCACAAGCTTCGACCACTCCAGTCATTCTGGAGATCAGTTCCTCCAGTTCGTGCGGGTAATACTTGTTGCTTTGGTACTTCAAAAGGTCCTTCTTTCGCTCCACGATGTACACAAAGCCATCGTCATCGACATACCCCAGATCACCGCTGTGCAGCCAGTTGTCCTTGTACACCAAAGCCGAAGCCTCTGGGTTGCCGTAATAGCCTGGCCAATGGCATCCCATGTTGATGCAAACCTCGCCCTCCTCATTGGGTCCCAGATTCTCACATTCGCCATTGACAATCTTAAACTTGTAGCCAGGACAGGGACGACCCACCGAATTGGGCTTCTCATCGAAGTGCCAATTAAGGCAGCCAAAAGATCCTAGCTCTGAGGAGCCATACCCAAAATTTAAGCAGTTTCCGTGGAGTTTCCTGCGAAGTTTTTTCATAACTTCCGTGGTACAGCGACCTCCCGTTATGAGGTAATAGCGCAGACTCTGCAGGTTTGCCTCCTCAAAGTAGGGACAACCCACTATGGCCGCTGCTTGCGCCGGCGATTGGGCAAACCATGTCACCTGGTGTTTTTCGAATAATTTTAGGGTCTCTGAGGGATCCAAAGGTTTCTCGGATATAATACGCTTTGTGCTATAGACACCCTCGACGATGGTGACCAACAAACCCATCGCCCAATCCAGTGAGCTGGCTGCGTACTGCACGTCAGAGGTTGTGAGGTATCTGTAATTACAAATAATGAGTTTAATACTTAGGTCTACGATACGAATGTTTCACTTACGTAAAACCATTTAAAACTTTTTGATTATTCGTTAACACTACGGCCCTGGGTGTGCCGGTGGTGCCTGAAGTGCTTAGAATGGCCATGGGTTGGTTTTTGTCCAGTTTTAGGGGATTGGGCTTGAACTCCTCTTGGACCTTAGTCTGCAGCACCTCTTGGATAGTAATAACACCCTCTGGGTGATTCCGCATGCTCACCAACTTAACGTCCAACTTGGAGGTGGCAGCCTTGACTTTCTCGTATACATCGCCATCACAGAAGATGAGTCGAGGCTGGGTGATCTGGTAGAGACTCTCTATAATGTCCGCTATATAGGCGGGGTTTATTGCGTTTATAGCGAAGCCATTGAAGAGACAGGCATAGGCCACGGCCGAAATATGTAAGGAGTTTCCCGCCACAATGCCTACAAAGTCCGACTGAGTGAGCTCCAAGTTTCGCATAAAAGTAGCAATGCGCATGGAATTTTCCAACAGATCCTCTCTTAAAAGAATCGTGCCTTCGGGCTCTGAAATCTGCAAAATTTTACGATTATTTCTTACGTTTTTGCCGAAGAGTTCTTCTTACTCACTTGTGCTATATCCTTGGGATGTCGAACCATCTCCTGGAATATGATTTCGCCAATTGACAAATCCTCTCCGAACTGGGCATTTTCTTTATCACTGCTCCAAACCATTTCCACTGCATTGTAGCTGGTTTTTGGCTTAAATGACATGATGTCTACTTGCCTTCAACCTAATCGAAACTAAAACCACACGTGGTTCGGTAGCACATTTATACATAGGAAAGTATGCTGATAGCCTTAAGCAACTTATCTAAAACTTATCTTATCGAGGCAGCTGTGCCAAAATCATAAGATCAAGAAATAGTAAACAAAACTTATTAAAGTTACTTATGATTTGATAAAAACAAGAGAGGAAACTAACTTCGGGAAGCAGAAATTTGTATACCCTTAATTAAAGACCTTATATGGGTAAAAAGGCTCGAATGTTAATGCTGACCTATAATTCTTTTAATTAAAATTATAATACCCTGAAATGATATTAAGGTTACTGAAGGTCTCTAAAAACTTTCATCTTTTTTAACTGATCTATAGGATCTATACAAAAATTTATTTGAACTCTATCCGGAAATTTACGGATATCAAAAAACATTGGCCCGACCTTTTATTTATTTGTATTTATTTTTCATCGCTATTATTAACTCATAGGGCGGGTTAAGCTCTGCATAAATGATTATATAAATGAATTATATTGTCATATGTATATATTTTTTTAGTCAGATAACATATGTTATAAGACACATGTTGTTCAAAAGATTATTATTATTATTTTATACACGGTAACATTACATAACGAGGCTTAAATTTGATAACGATTAAATACGGTTAGGGGTCCACCTTTCTTGTCTGCTTAATTGGACCTCAGTGCCTCGTCGCTCCAGTGGCCTGGCGGCTGGCTGCCCCGCCCATCAAAGTAATTATTCATTGAAGTGCACTTTCGTGGTCTGAGTGCGTGCTGCCGCCAGTCAGTGGCTCTGCGAGCGTTCTCTGATGACTCTCGGATGTCCCGGGAGCATTAGACCTCATCAATGCCATTGAACTGCCCCCCGGGGCCTGAGCAGACTAGCAGTACAAACAGGAGCACACAGGAGGGGGGCATTTAGGGGTGGTAGGGCCAACCTCTCACCTCTGGAATAGGGACAAACATGCGTAAATTAATTTAATGTGCCTTATAAATATGTAAGCTGGTCCCCAGCTCAATAAATTCTTTTTTGCCGCTGTTTGTTTTTGCCCTCTGCCTGGACTTGGGTCTCGGCCAGGACCACGTGGCCGCTGGCTCGGTTCCTAGTCCTCGTGCCACTCCTCCGCGTCCCTGTGTCCGCCCCCCGCGGCTGTTGTTGTTCCCGACAAAGTTTGCTTTAGAATTTTTGAGCCCCAACTAATTGCTGCAAATTACAAATGATAATAGCCACAACACACGCTCAAGGTTAGATGCCGGCAATTTATTTTGTTCTCAACGAGGCCCCAAGCAACTTCTGGCCAGTGGGTCTTCTGGGGTGGCTCTGGGGTGGCTCAAGCGGCGGCTCTGGGCGGAGCATGCCTTCCTCACGGCTGCGTAAGAATTATTGGCTATTTATCAAGCGACGCATTGCCCATCTCCTCCCACCGAGCTTCGTCCTTTTTTCCCCAGTTAACCTTCCTTGAGTACTCGGCGTTGACTTTGCTAATTAAATATGCATGTATGTGCTGGACTCTGTGTGTGTGTACAGTGTGTGTGTTTGTGTGTGTGGGTGTGCATAAACTGATTGCAAAGCTGGCCAGCTCTGCCATTAAAGGCGCGTTAATTGCGCTCGATTAATGGCAGCAGGTTAAACGTTAAGTGAAATTAAACAGGCGCCAGGGAGTCCGACGTCCGACGTGTTTTGTATACTTTTCATACGCTGTACGAGGGCCGAGTCCTTGGGTATATTCTGTTTTCTGGGCTGATGTAACTGGCGGGGACATTAAGTTAATATATTACCAGGCTGAAGCCAATGATTGCCATTTACATGTATTTATGTATATTACCCGCACGGCCAATAAAGCAATTGAATTGACATCCTCGGGATGTCAATATTTATTTACAATAACTGCAGAGCCTCGAAGCTGTCTGAGTTAAACTAAGGGAATATAGCATTAAAGGCTTTTAATTTGTTCGGTTAAGCATTATTTGTTCTCTTAAATGTTAATCAGGGAAATGCCTTAATTGAGCTTTGATTAACTAAAATGTTTATTATGGATTTATGGTTTATTTTGCAACCGATTTAAAACAAAAACACTTCTAGCTTAATATTTATATATATTTTGGTCCCACAAAGCTCTAATATTTTTATAGGATATCTCAGGGCCCTTAAGCTCCTCTATTCCAGTCTTGTTACATGTTTTATGCCCTCTCCTTCGCTCCAATAAATTCTGGCCAAGTGAGCCGCTGAGCTGTACAGAGAAAGCAAGAGCTTTAACTTCAGCCGGACCGGAGACGGCCAGGAGCCGGAGCTGACTTGGCCAGGCGGGATGGTAAATTTATTTGGCTAATTAAAATATGCTGCATGCTAATGGAGCATTGTCTGCGGCTGCTGGCAGGATCTGGAACAGGACCACAGGCACAGCACAGCACAGCACAGCGCAGGCAGGCAGCAGGCCCGCATGGCACGTGCACCACCTACAGTGGAGCTAACGAGCCGGAAATGCTGCACATTCTCAGACGCAGAGCCCAAGTGGGAGCGGAGCCAGCCAAGCAGCTGATGGCCGAAGCGATTAAAGCCGGCTAAATGCATCTGCCATAATGAGTTATTATGCAAGGTGCCGCGGGCCAAGAAGAGCTGGAGGAGTACGGTTGCGGAAGGTAGATAAATTCTAATGAAATCATAATTCAGCTGCAAGTGTTTTCAACGAGCGTCTGGCGGGGCTCATCAATGTGCTCAGCTCCTGATAATGGAATAACAGCTAACTATCCATCCTGCCTTCTGCCCATCTTGGCCAAGTTTAGTGTGTAATCAGCTCGGCAAACTTGTTCAACTCGCAAGCAGAACTCTCGGAACTCGCTGGCCTGAGAGAGGCAAGTGCTCTGGCCATGGCCCTGGGTAACCGCTAACGCAGCAACCCACTAATTCATTAATTACGAAATCACTTCGAGCGAGCTTCCGATCAGAGCGGGTCGGAGTTATCCTCGGTCCTTAAACGCAGGCCAGGCCCTGTGCGTGGAGGGGGTAATGGCGGGGCCAAGCCAAGCCATCAGCAACTTCAATTAAGTTAAGTCAGTTTCCTCATTTCGAGACAGCGGCTGTCGTTTGTTTCAGCTTTGCCAAAGCTTTTTACATCATTAGCATTTCAGACTCTCTCTTAGAGACTCTCGGTGACAGTCGGAGGAGGACTCGGAAGCTGACTTCGATCCGGCAGGAGCAGCAGCAGCACCAACAGCAGCAGCTATCCCGGGAGCCACCCCATTTGGCCTGGCGCAAATTCGCAAATTTTCCCATCATTAGCATTCAGGGCAAATGAAACAAATACACTTAGAGAGGGGCGACGCGACACTCGGCACTTGCCACGCCTTCCCCGGGGCTGTTATATCAACCGAGAGTTGTTCCAAAGTTAACACAATATTTTTATTCATCCTAAGCACTGCCAGGCGGTCCAAATTCTCCTCCAGCCTCGAAGGAGCTCAAGCTGGAGCTGAAGCTGAATCAGACAAACATTCGCACATAAGCCCTAATACGTTCACACAAGTTCAATTAGTGGCAGAGACAGAGGACCAAGTCCCGAGCTCTGTTTGCTCAGGATGCTCACCTCCTCCTCATCGTCCTCCTGGCTGCGTATCTGTGTATCTTGATTTTATTATACTTGCGCACTTCCAGAGCCCAGAACGTAGAGAAACCGCAGCGAGGTCAGCACAGGACATCAAATAGAAATAGCCAGTGGGCACAAACACACACAGAGTCAGTCAGGAATACCCAATATTCGGTTCCCTCCCTTCCCAAATTTCCTCCTCCTTCCCCCCGAAGCTAATCAGAAATGTTTTACTTATAAATCCTTTGGTATGCGAACTACGTATCTCATTTTGCGTCTCGCACAATTTACGATATAGACTCCCGTCTGGGCCCCCGCCATTCGCCATTCGCCATATTGGTTTGCCATTTAATGGGGCACAAAGTCGGGGAATTGCTGTTTAGCATTTGCTGTGATTCGGCACGAGGCCGAGGATAAACTTTTTCCGCTCAGCTGCGAAACTTTTAATACCTTTTGTCAATTGATTCGGCGTGCGAAGATCCTGCCTTTTTCCAGGGGGCCAATCGCCCTCACGGATTCTCGGATTCTCTGGGATTTTTTCTCGGGGCTGACGGAACTAATTGTTCTGGGAATTGGAATTGAATCCGTCCGATTGAAAGGGATTTAGCCGGGTCAAGGGTTCGAAAGGTTGAGCTGAGCTGCCTCGTTTGGGGTTAACTTTTAGCACGGCAATCAGGCGTATTTTTATTGTTTTATTTATGGCCAGCAGCATACTATATACTATATTTAATTAGTGATACGCACACACAGAAGACTTCCCCTCCTCGCCTCGGCTATGTCACGTATGCGTTGTCAGTCGGATTTGCGCTGCTTATGTAATAAGCCATAAAAAGTTAATAACAATGACATGGCCAACAAAGGCAATGACCAAAACTGATATGGACAGGCAACAATGGACTGAATAAAGGGGCAATGGAATGGCCGGCCAGTCGCTCAGTCATCGAGTGTGGACTGGAGGAGCTTCTCTCGTTTAGCTTCGATTCGGTTATGGTTAAACGTGCAGGATTTATACGCACCAACAACCACCCACCCCTTGGTCACTCCCCTCTGGGCTCCACAGAGTTGGCTAACGAAGCTCGTTGGCCAGCGGCTGGCTCTGCCGCTGCCCCCACATCACGCATACGCCCGGTAGGCGTTGATGAACTGACAATTTGTGTCAACTGCCGCAGCCGCAGAGCAAAGGGCATACGGTTGCGAGGTTCGCCCTCTCGCCAGTCCCGGCAACGCCCTCAAATAAATGTATTTTCGAACACAAACACCATTATTCGTTCGTTCCGTGCGGGGATTCCATGCGGATCCGGATGCGGGCTCCAACTGCTGGCTGCTGCCTGAAAGAGCGATTCTTCCGTCTGATGGAAGGACGATTCCCGGACTCCACGATGGAGAGAGAGAGAGTGGGAATAATAAAAATTATTCGTTTCATGTTGCGCTTGGCCAAGGGGCAAAATATTTCAGCGCCACAACGAGTGTGTGGCATATGCCACCAGCCTGGTCATGCCTCCGCCTCCTGCTTCTGCTCCTGCTCCAGCACTGCTCCTTCTCCTGCTCCTGCTACACATCCTCGTTCTCGGCTAGTGTGCGTGTGTGTGCGGCAGATCGGCACGGGAATTATTAACTTGTAATGTGCTCTGCATAGCGTTTTTAATAAAAGCCGAACCAAACAGGACGTGACCAGCTGAGGCATCCACATCAGGCTCCGGGGAGTTCCACGGAGCAACCTGATGACGAGGACACCACGTGTGCGAGCCGCAGGGCAGCCTTATGCAGGACAAACTTATACATTTTTATGTCGCCGATGAAGTGATGGAATAAAATTTTTTGTTTTGCATTGATTGCCATGTCCGATTTGGGGTGAGGGAATGGCACAAGCAAGGGCATCAGGACACGAGTTCAGAATGAGGACACACTGAGAAAAGAGGCTGGGAAAGTCGTACTATAAAAGTCAACATATAAAAGGGTTTTTACTCTTATAATTTTAAGAACATTTAATGCCACGAAGAAGCAACAATAAGAGACTAAGAAGATCAGCAAAAGTTCGGTGTTTTTAAAGTATATTTTAAATTCAATATTTTTACATAATATTCCCATTTTTTACCCACTCAAAAATTCCATTTTAACACCCCTTTTCTCGCTGTGCAAACACGGCCATGGGCCCACCGAGTAGTTGGCTGCGATTGAGCAAAACGAGCGCCAAGGGAATCAGTACGCAGCAAGGGCAAAGGACAAAGGACAAACGACAGGATACACACGTAAACGCTTTAAGTTGAAGCTGAACAAACAGATTTTTTCCCATCGCAGCTGTGAGGCTTTTCCCCTTAACCTTCCCCCAACCGCCGTCCTGGACAGTGTGGCTTAATGCGGCGTCATGGCACCGCCAGAGAAACTTTATCAATTAAACTTGGCCATTTTTTATGCAGGGCCACGCACCCGCAGGCTTGACTGCCCAACAGCCTGCCCAGCTCCCTTCCCGCCCCAAAGCCAGGCCAGTGACAACTATCCCGGGCCATGAAAAACAATGACAAGAGATGCGCCAAAATGATAGAGTTTCAGGCTCAAGCCAGAGGGTTAACCTCAGGCTAACTGCTGCCATAATTTGTGCCCTGTCTCACATGGGGATCTCCCTGGCTATCTGGACAACAGATTTGAATCTTCAAATGGAGTGCCAAGAACTGGAACGGAGCTGATCATCTGGCCAGAAGGACCAGCCGCCAGGTGCTTGGATGCTAGATGCGTGCCTGCTCCCCTGTCGGCACTCTAGCAAATTGGACCATGGAGACCGTGACCACGCCCCGAGGCGGGCAGAGATTCTGGTTCAGAAAAGAAGAGATAGCAGCTTGCCTTTTGATGCAGCTGCTGCGGCCGGAGGACCCACTAAGATGGCTCCAAGACCACCGAGTCACTTGCAACCGCAACCGCATTTAGTTTCCGCGCTCCGCTGTGGGTCGAGCGCCTATTAGAAAACATTTTGCACTGAGAAAAACAAAAGAAAGTTCATTAAGAAATGTGCTAAAATTATTTGAAGTTTAAAAACTTGTTAAATATATTTTTTAAAATATAATTGCATCACATTTGGTATTGAATAAAGTGGATAAAATAATAAAACCTTAACTTGTTAGATTTTTGGAGAAATTTTACTTTAAATATTTCGTGTCTAAGGATAATTTAATAAATACCTTAAAGCTAAGAATGCTTTTAAAGAGTTTTATTATGTATTTTCAGGAACTTAAATACAAAATCCTAACTTAAATTAAGGCAGCTACCAAAACTCACCCTTGACTCAGTTGGAAAGCTAACTATCAAAGTTTAAAAATATTCCTTGATGCCAAGAAGTAAGCGATTCTGCTTTGAGACTCCTTTTAGCACCCTCAGCTTTCGGTCTTGTTGAACTCCTAAGAACGATTTATTTCTAAGTGTGCCAACTGCGACCTGCCGCAACCCACTTGGCAAACGGCGACCTCAGGACCAAAAAACTATTGTGCGCTCCTCCAAGCTTTGTTTGAATGTGCTCGGCTTTCGCCCTTTCCTTTCGCCCCCGGGACCCGGTCCTCCGCCTTTGCCTTTTGTTGGGGAGTAACTAAGAGGCAGCTGCAGACCCCTTTTTGCCATCGCCAAGCGCCACTGTCGCTGTTGCAGCTGCAGCTTTTTGCATGAGTGCATTGTTGTCGCTGCCGCTGCTCTGCTGGCGCCTCTGCCGCTGCTCTGCCGCAGTGCGATGCTTTTAATTACAAAAGTTACGTATACGTCCTGTGCACCGCGTCCTTCAACCTTCGTTCGCTGTCGCTTGTCTGCAGGTGTTGCAGCTGCGACTGCCAATGGACTGCGACTCCAACTTGGCTGCTCAGTTGAAGCTAAGTGGGCGGTGGGCGGTGGGCGGTGGGCGGTTGGCGGAGGTTGGCATGCAGGCGTGGCAGACGACCGTGTCAGGCCAACGCTTCAAGTCGTCGGTTCCGTTCGAGAACGTTAATTACCGTTGCAGGCGAGGTTCCAAAAGGTGCCCGCACAGGTTAAGTTGGAAAATGGGAGGCGACACTATAGACACTATAGAGAGACGCCATGGATGGCATGGAGTGCTGCCGGTGCAGGATGCCGCGTTGCAAGGGTGGCGGCAGATAATGGCAAGCAGGAAGCGTGGCCAAAAATGTGGCAGCCCCAGCGACGCTTCAAGCCGCATATAACTGTATAACTGTATAATTAGTGCCATTTTCTGAATACGAAATAACCGAATGAGAGGTTTATACACTGGCACTGGGAAAAAGGTCCTAACGAGACAGAAACACAAACAAGGCCCGAATGTGAGATTGTTTTCTACTTTTTGGTAGTGTTTAGACTTTTAAAAATATTAAAAACATGAACAAATGTGGCTTGTACTTCTATTTGCCATAAAATATTCATAACTTGACTATTTTTGTTGCGAAATCGAGTAGCTTTGCACTTACATTGACATGGTTTTCACTGAATTTTAATGAGAAATACTTTGTTTTCTTATTTTTAAAAGTGTATTTATGTGTGTGTGTTCGGTCATTGTTGTTGTAATAGCTGCAGCTGTGGTTGTTGCTGGGCAGTTTTATGTACTTTATGGTCGGTGGATGTTTGTGTGTGTGTGTATGGCACTTTCCCGGCCATTTCGAGTGTTGTGTCCCTGCAAATGAATTCTAATTTTTTGCACAAACTTTAAAACAAACACACACTAGCGGTGGTGTGGGTGGGTGGGTGTGTGTGTGTGTGTTTGCGAACAGTGGAAATAGCCTAAATAGAAACTCAGCCATGAGAAAGCAGATTAGTGAAAAGTGGCGAGCTTGGCTTACAAGTTACAGTCACTGAGCAGCGCTTTAATCAGGGTTACTACACTTATTTAATGTATCTTGTCTTTTCGTAGAAGCTTTATAAAAATTTTAGAACAAGGAAATTACTTTAGTTACCTTATATATGTATAAAAAAAATAATTACCTGAATATAGTTGATTTTTTTTATAGATATGTACCTACTTTGTTGATAAAATTGAATATTTACCTTTCATAAACCTTTGTATAACCTAGGCACACTTTTTTCCCATAAAGATTAAGACTTAAATATGTTGTCTTTGATTTACTTCCACTGATTTTTGGGCCTAATAAATCATGTATTTCACACCTACGGCAATAATGTTTACAGCATGTAATAAAAAATCTATGCTATAGATAATATTTCTTAGATAATGTCATTGTTAAATCTTATTTAATAAAGATTGCGCATTTTGTGTGCCCGTTTTGTTGCCTTTTCCAGTGACTTATTCCCGTAATGATTTAATCGCCCTTGGAGACTAATCATGTGTGACTAATGTGAATGCGAGTCACATTCGTTGTTGGAGGATAACTCATTCTTATTACACATAGAACAATTGTGACAGGTACTATTTGTAGATCTAATGGATGATTTTTGTGGTTGGTTTGTAATTTCTCAAGCAAGAAAGTCTTTGATTTAAGCAAGTATAATATTTAATATTGGGAAAAAATATATATGTAAGTAGATAGAAAACCTAGAAGACATTTTTAAATCAGCTTAAACATGTTGATTTTAAATTTATGTGAGTAAAAAATATAACAAAATAGCTAGGTATTAGAAAATAAATAGTTAAAATCTTTGTAATATGACATAAAAAAAATAAAAGCCAAAAACGTGTTTCTTGTTTTAGACATAAACTTAAAATTTTAGCCCTCTTGTGAGTTATTTACAATCTCTAAATACAGTGCAAGTGCAGGCAGAGGCAAGGCAGAGAAATTTTATGGGCTTAAGGCGAGTTAAGACTTTGGTCTAAAGCCGATTATTAACAATCTGAAAGGTTTTTAAATGTTACTTAATGCTTCTAAAAGTTAGTGTTAAAAGTCAGTAGTTCTGCCTTTTACAAGTTAATATTAATTTAAAATTTATATTAATTCTTATTATAATTTCCACATCCAGGTAATTGTAGAGCATTACCCCTGACCCACTGTAGGCCACTTGCCAGTCGTCACAGCCGACCCCTGAACTTATTCCATTGTTAGTGTTGCATTCTCGTTGGTCTTTTGTGGCTGCGGGCAGATTTGGCCGCAAAACAAACTTGCGAGCTCTTTGCACGCGCATGAGCTGCCTTTCGAGGGCTTTTCATTTAGCTAATCTCCACTGTACTCGTTCAGTCGGCGCTGCTGATTATGCCTCCGTCCGCCTCTCTGCTCTGCTCCTCTTCGGCGTCGTCCTCTGTGTTTGCTTTGAGTGGGTGGTGGTGGTGGGCCGCCTCTAAGTGGGGGCCCTGGGGGGTGGCTTGAGAGTGGGGTCTTGGTTTGGTTTCGGGATCGCTCACTCAGTGGCTCACTCAGCTGTACGGTTGGGCGGTGTGTACACAATTTTGTTTTATGGTTTTTTAGTTATGAAACTGAAACTGAATTACATATGTATATGTGTGTAATGGCAAGCATGTTACAGCAACAACCGATTTAAGCGTCGATGTTGTTGCTGCTGCGGTTCACACTGCCTCCGCCACCGCCGCTGCTGCTGCTGCGTCGCTTCTGCTACTGCTATTGTTGTGGCTGCTCTGCCGGCTCTTGTTCTCCTTTTTTTTTTTTTTGTTTGGCATATTTACGCAGCATTTTTTGCATGCTTAAAAAAGGGCGAAGAGGAGGATGAGGAGGAGCAGCATCAGCAGCAGGAGGGTAATGAAGCAAACTACGGGCGGTTGGGGATTCGAACCGGGATTGGCATGACCATAGCGAACCCGACTCCCGGCACAGATAATATAAATGTTGTTTAAAGTTTAAACGAAACCAGAGAGTGGAGAGACCAGAAACCTCTGCATTTTCCAGCATTTTCCCCTCACATTTCCCTGCATTTCCCACAGTCATAAAGTGATACATGAAACGATGCCCGGGCCTGGCCATGGGTGAAATTGAACATTCCTGAGTTCCTGAGCTCTGGCTGCCGGCTGAAAGCGGAGAGCTCTGCATATGTGAGCGAAGCGCATTTTCCCACCCGCTTTTCCGCCTTTCCCTTGGCCACACTCGAAGAGCTCTCGGCCTCTCTGTTTGGCCGCTTATTTGAATGCAATTGACTGAAGGCTTAGCCAACATTATGTGTGGCCTGGGTCGGGCTTAGTCTGCTGGCGACATGTTGGCTTTTGGCTCTGCCATCACTCGCACAGTGGGACAGTTGGACAGAGGGACACATGGACGGATAGACAGGCAGCGGCAACAACAACCAGTTGCAGCAGTAGCAACAACATCGGCAGCTGGAACAGCACCAGCAGCAGCAGCAGTAACAACATCACGCATACATGTATTTCCGCATCCGCATCCGTATCCGTTTCCGTTTCCGCTTTGTGCATTGCAAAGCAGCCAAGGCAGCAGAGACAGCAGGAGCTCAACGGGTTGAAGGGGGCCAAAAGGACGGCTTCTGGCGAGGGCGAGTCAGCGCCAACGACAACGGCAGTGACAACTGTCATGCTTTTATGGCCACATTTGCCAATTGTTTGCTGAATTGTTGACGGGAATGTTGCCCGGATGAAAAGCTACGGCAACGGCTACGGCTACGACCGAGACAACGCCTGAGTCTGAATCTCCTTCGACTGTGCGAATGCGACGGACGTGAGTATGGCTCGACTTCATCGCATTATTGTTTCCTTGTGTGGACGACGACGACTGCTCCTTGCCAGGCCCAGCCGCATACGCATCAGCAGTTAATCTTATTTAAGGGACAGTCGGCTGACAGATTATGCCACCCAGCCAAGTCAATCCGCACTCGCACCTGTTATAATCATCCCGTAAGCCGACGATGGCAACACGTTGCCACAAAATCCCCGGCACACGCGATTCATACAAACTCTTTGATGCGGAAATTCGCCCCGAATTTCCACGGTGAAGAGAAGTCTAGTTGTTGGCGAATGAATAGCAATAGCCCCAGCTCCATCGGATGGTTGCCTAGTCGTAAATACACTCAACCGTCAAAGCAAACAAGTTGATGATGTCGCTGATACGCGACAGATGACAAAACAAATGAGGGCCTGACGGGTTGCCAACGCGATTGATGGATTCAATAAATGCCGAAAATATAATTATTTAATTTTATTTATGTATATTTTCGGCCACAGTTCATTGGGCGCACACAGCCGTGTAAATAATAGAGGTCAAACAATAACATGGAATGCCATTAAAATTGCATGAAACATATTAAAATGTTCAGAATTTAATTATTAATCCGCAATTAGCCTGGCTTTTTACGGGTAAATCAAATGCAATTGTTTTAATCAAATTTTCGTTAATTAATTTGCAATTGAAGGGGGGTGGAAGGGTGGCAGGTGGAATTTTTGCGGTTTGACGAGACGAGTTACTGAACCTTTCTTTGTATGCATACTTTATGTAATGATTAAATCTTGTTCCTTGTTAAGAGAGATTTTCAATTATTGTAGTGTTTAAATTTACACAAGATCGATTACACTTAATCTGCTTTAAATGAATAGCTCTCATTTAGCATGATTTTTGCCATATTTGTTCGATATAAATAATGAATTTCCCTTTAATAGCTCTCTTAATTTATAACAATTGAGTGTTGAACTCTGCTGTATTCGCTGCTGTTTTTAGGGTTCTGCCAGGAATAATAGTTTCCAGTTGCCATTTCCAACAAACATTGTAATCTTTTTGTGGGCAGAGGCTGCCAAGAAGGAGGGGGTTAATGCGGCAGCAGTGGCAGCCTTCAAATTCCGTTTATTGCTTGAACAAGCCTCGTGCAGATGGCCCCAAGTTGGTAATGGCCACCGTTGCAGTAACACCATTAAAGCGGACTCAGAGGAGGCGAAAGCGGAGGAGGAGCAGGTGGTCTCTTGGAGCAAGCAGCGGCATGCAATTCTTCTCATCATGATATACCTTCCGCTTGGCCGCCGCTGGCAGACACCCACGTCGTCTGCGCGCCCCCCGCTGCGCTGTTGGTTTTAATTCAATTTAACAATCTTTTTTCGCCCGTTTTGTTGTTTTTTCGCTCTCCTCGGCACTTTTTCGCCCAGTTTTTCCCCGTTTTGCCCCGTTTTCCCGGGCTGCGCCGCTGCATTGTTGCTGACAGCGGAAATGCAGCTGGCCGGGACAGCGACGCCTACTGAGGCAGAGACAGCGGCAGAGGGCTGCGACGCCAGCCATTAGTGCAAATGAAATTGCATTTTGTGTGCCCCAAACACTCAAAGAAATTTAATCAAAGGCGCTGCTCCACTGCGCTGCCTGGTGCACTGGCCATGTTTGGCATATTTTCCTATATATGTGCCAGCCCACAGTCTTCGTTCGATATAATGAATAAATTATAAACAGAGATCAAGGCGGGTTTCCCTCTAAAGACCACAAGAAGAAATCGAGAGAGACCTCTTGTGATTCATCTTATTTGTATTTAGAGAAAAACTATGATTTCCTGGTTTTCTGTTTAATACTTTCTTTAATTATTTACTACATATTAATGTCCACTAACTGGACAGCGCACTGTACACCTCTTTATGTAGTATGCATGTTTATGGCAAGCCTGAATATCTGGTTATGTCTTGGTTTTATTAACATTAAATCGACTGCAACGTTTTTCTATGGCACCATGGCAACTGGCGAGTTTGGCCAAAATAATTGCAGATAATAATTTCCAATATTTCATAAATGTGCACTGAACGGACAGTCCACCTACCTCCCTTCCATTCAATTCCTGGTCAGGTGGAGTAGCAATCAATTGATATCGTCTAGCCACCACTCCTGCCCGTAATATTACTCCCAGTCTAGATTCCGATGATGGAGAGTTCGAGTAGAGTAATTGAAACATATTCATCATCATTTGCGAGCATTTTGGCCATTAGGAGCAGCTTACGGCTTATGGAGTGGGACATGGGGGCGTGGCGATGATGATGAGAGGGCGAGAGGCAATCTATTCAAATAGATGATGAATAACATGCATTAAATAATGCCTGCCAGTGTGTATATGGAGTATTATTGCTCCGGTTTCCGCCATTTGAGTGCCTTGCCACCGGAAACTGTCCCGAGATTTGGCCAAATCTGCAAGTAATAATTACGATTGAAATGCAAATAGGCAACTGACCTACCAGGTAGCATTGTGTTGACCATAATTGAACTATATATATTGGAAATCCGAGAACAAGGGTTACACATTGTAGATATTAATGAATATTAATTAAATAATTTTTGAAAATTTTATTAATATCTCTTGAATACAATAAGTTTCTCTTAAAATGTAATATACCGTTTAATTAATAAACAAACTTATTTATTAACATTTTTTATAATAAATCCATCAAATCCAAAGCAATAGCATTTTATAAGGCACTCGTTGGAATCATAAAAGTTATTCCTTTGCCTCATCCTGTCCTGCCTTGCCCTGGACAATAATTAAAGACTTACTTCCTGCTGGCCCACAAATTGAGTGATTTATTGCCCGACCCCGCCCCCTTATCGAGAGGCGCGCGCCTATCTATCAGCCTTATCAACTACAAGTGCACAGAGTGGTGTTCGCTGGAGTGTGGGAAAGAGGTCTCGTCATGGTGGAGTGGGAGGATGAAGTGGGCTGAAGTGGAGTGTGGTAAAGCGTAGTGGAGTGGCTAGCACGTGGAGTGGTTATAGTGGGTTTACAAGGGTTCAACTATGACTAAACTGACTTTAACCTAGCACTAGGTCTAGTAATACTATCAAAATTTAAGCTGGAACGATGGCAATGTGTGAGCCTTCAACCTCCGTTAAGTCCAGGCCACTCGCTTTCGAGCAAACTTGGGTGGAGCCGCCGTCTCCGAAGTGACCACATTCAGGGATCGAGTCTTGGTGAGACGCTGAGAATCGATTTCGCTGCGAGTCGGTGGCATATCCTGCCACACGTCCAGGTTCAGGTTGGAGAATGAGTTGCTCACCTTGGGCAGGGGATCCTCCTCCGAAATGGCTGACTGAGATTCCGTCTCCTTGAGATCGGCTACTGAGGGAGCCGGTGTCTCAGGCTGCTCTTCGTTGAGCTGCTCCAGCTGCTTGTTGGCCTGCTCAATGCCGGTGAGATGTTGAGTTCTCAGCTCCACCACAGCCTGCTGCTGTGTGACGTTCTCCTGAAGCAGTCCACCCAGGGCAGCTTTTTCCTGTTCGATGAGCTTGCTTAGCTCGGCGTAGCGCTGCAAGTGCTGCTCCCGCCAAGTCTCCTCGCAACGCTGCAGATTGTACTTCGCCTCCGACTCGTACATGGTCTCGATTTGGGTGCAGGCCAGCTCCTCGCTCTCCAGATCCGACCGGTATTTGGCGAGGAGGGCCTGTAACTCCTCCGCCTTGACCACATAGTTGGCCATGCGCTGCAGCATATTGATGCACAGGGAGATCTGCTTGCGACTGGCCTCGCTGCGCTGGCGGATATAGATCTTGATCTTCTTCAGGTTAAAGGCATGACCCGCATCAGCACGGCGGAGAACCAGGGCCGTGCTCTCCTCCAGCAGCTCCTTCTCCTTGTCCAGCTCACCCAAAAACACCCGGAATTGCTGCTCCTCCTCTTTCAGCTTTTCGGCCTCCTGCTGGCGCAGTCTCAGCTCCGACATGTGCGACTCCTGGAGGGCACGGAGCTCACGCAGCTGCTGCTCGCGGATCTGCTGACGCTCCTTCTGCGCCTGCTCCGTGCGGTTAATCTCCTGCTGAAGCTGCAACTGGCGCTCTGCGGCCAGGGCCTGCTGCTCCTCGCGCTGCTGCTGATTCTCGATCTGGCGATCCAGCCAGTTGAGCTTGGCCAGCACCTCGTGGTCCGACTTAGACTGGTAGAGCAACTTCTCATCGTCGACGCCATGTCGCCAGCGACCATAGAGCTTGGCCTCCATCTCCAGTTTGCGACGCAGCTGCTCCTGCTCCTTCAGCGACTGGTTGACCCTCCCCAGCATCTGGAGGTCGCCGCCGCCCGGCTCGCGGGGCCTGCGTCGCCGCTGCATCTCGGTGTCGTAACCCTCGTTCTCGAGCGCCAAGAGCTGGCGAAGCCTCGACTGTCGGTCATTGAGGGCCGTCTGCTTCTCCTTCTGCTCGCGGCTGGACTGCAGCTTTTGGTCAGCCTTCTCGTAGTACTCTTTGTTGGTCCAGTTCTCGAAGCGGGACGTTACCTTGCCCCAGTGGCTGTAGTAGCTGTTCAACGCCTGGGTGGCCTGCACCCGGTTGTTCTCCTGCTCCATGCGTTGCGCATACGCCGCGTGCTGCTGGTTGAGTCGCCCCGACATCCTCCTGCCAAAACACAAAAGAAGAAGAGAGAGAAGGATGGGTGAGAGGCTGGATTGGAGGCGCCAGTTGGCAGACAAGTTCATAAACTTTTAAATTGGGGCCAAGGCGAGCCAAGGAATAGGGAGGAAAATAAAAAAATGAAAAGGAAGCAATTTCTCTTCGACAAGGAAAGAATCTCAGCTGGACACACACACTTCATGGAGCAACTTCGTTCAATTAGCTCGCCAGGATGTTCAACTCTGAACCGGGCCAGGAGACTCACCTCGGTGAAAGCAGATATATTCTGCTCCGGAGATACAGGGGGAAAACCGAGAGCTGAAAGTTTACTGTACGTAGTGTTTCCCTTTTTCTGACGACTGCTGTGTGTGTCTGCCTGTCTTTTGTGCTGCCTACTCGGACCGACCACTGGAAATTCGAAATTCTGGGCAAATATCACCAACGAATTCTATTCTTTTGGCCAGTCAAAGGCTGGCTCCCTGTTCATCCCGCTTTTAGCCAGTGAATGCATGGCTGGCGACCGGACAAGCGTTATGGTTTCCCCGGCGCTTCATTTTGGGGTTTTACCCCGCTTTTCCCTACCCAAACTGCAGCCAGCCATCACCGCAGCTGTCACTAACTGCCAAAGCAGCGCCAGCACCAGCTGAAGCAGAAATGGCAGCAGCAACGGCAGCCAGTCGAGCAGCCAAAAACGCAGAAATATGGCCAAAATCTGCCGAAACAGGCCCCTGTCCACACTATGGAGTAGCCGTGGCCCTGCTCCCGAAACATTTCCAGGCCAGAACCAGCCGCCAATCCATCAAACAGGGCAGGCAGGCAGGCAGGCCAGCAGATTGTTAGAGGAGTCGGGATGCAAATGACCACACTAGGAAAAAAGAAACCAATCTTTTTGGCGGCTACTTTCAGCCAGATTTTTTAGAGGAACAATTTATGGAAAGCTCTTAAATCATTGTTCAATTTAAAATTGGTGGGCGCAAGGGTTACAAGTTGGATGGATAACATATATAGTGTGATTCCCCCATAAGTACTAAAGAAGAAACCTTCTCAACATCTATGAACTTTCCTCTTAACTCCACTTAAGAATTTTTTCCATTTGGTGAATAAACTACATTTTAATATTTTAAAGTGCAGAAACCCAACCAGGAGCAGAAGGACCTACTGAGCTAATTTCCCAAAGATTTATGGCCAGCACGAAGCGCATTGATATATGCCAAATTGTTTACAAATTGATTGCATTATTAATAATGCCCACCAGAGGCCCCCGATCAAAGCCTCTTTGGGTCTCATTGCAAATTCAATGGAAAATACGAGCAAGGTGCGTGGCAGTTGGCTCTGCAGGGGCGGAGGTTTCCGGAGGGGTGTGGGAATGAAATGTAAAATATTCCAACAAAGTACTCCTTATGTCATATGACAGACGACAAACTTTGGCAATAAATCAAACAACAGGCGACGATGCCACTGAGAGGCGGGATCTGTTATGTTCAGTTCAGTATGGTTCGGTTTTGTGGGGGCTGCTGCGGGCTTTGGCGTGGGCGTGGCACACGTGGAATACGGCAGCAGCAGCAGCAGTGAAATGCCAAGATGCCACCGCTATATAGACTTAATACACTTTCGGCACACACAAATTCACTTCCTTAATTGAAATTTTAATTTGAATACTTTGGCAAAGTTTTGGCCGACAGCCAGCGAGCTCTCTCTCGGAGTGAGACAGCTCGCTGGCAGCAATAACAAACAGCCAAAAAGTCGCCGAAATCCATGTACCCCCCTCCCTGGTATCCCCACGTTGCCATCCTGTTATCCTGCCAGCGACCAATTCCCCTCCGCAGGCAATCTCGCACAGGCTCAGCGCGTTTTCAATTTACGCGCCTCGCGAGTCGTTTGTCATTTTATGCGTCCTAATATATGGCATGTGCGTGCCGCTACAAGGATACCAGTCTGTCCTGCCCTCCGACTGGTGGCCCCCACTCCCCACACCCCATGAGCCAGCAGCACCCTTGATGGGTGAATTTTCCTGCCAACCAGCAAGGCGTAACTAATCAGCACAGACAATGATATGGCGACATCTGATGAATTGTTCGCTTTGCCAAAGACTTCAATTGGGGGTGTTGGCATACATCTAAATGGGTATGCACAGGGAAGAAAAATGTATACGTATTTATCCCGCCTAAAATATAAAATATACAAAAAAGAAATTCGAATTTAAAAACATGAAAGATAGCAATGGAAAATAATCATAACCAAGCCAATAATACATTAATATCAATTCGGACTGCTTTTCTGTGTTGATTCTCATAAAGTTAAATCTGCAGACTGGATTAAAAAGTTTTTTAAATTAAATTTCTTGTCAATTTTTGACAATTTAAATGATGGATATAATTTTTTTTCTAAATTGTTTTATAAATTAATTAAAACTTTATTTACAAATCGAAATACATATGGTTTTTGCCAATCACTACCTTTTCATTTCAATTCGGAAAGCTTTTTTATGTTGGTTTTCATTGGCTTAACAAATCTGCATACTTAATTTAAGATCTTAAAAAATTATAATTTTGGCCCATTTTTGACAATTTTAATGATGTAACCCCTTACAAAATTTTGAAAAAAATGAAACATAAAATTTTTGCCCAGACATGGCTCGATAGACTCGGCTGTTGATGCTGATCAAGAATATATATGATTTATAGGGTCGGAAATGATTTCTTTACTGACTAAAATCAAAACACCCTCCTCCCAGGGTATAAAAAGCAGTAAACCATGTAAACCATGTAACGTATTTAAATTAATATGTACAAGAAAAAGTAAGAAAGTAAGTATTAAAATAATTAATTGTACACATACTATAAATGTAAACATTGTTCCAATAATTCCCCTTTTAGTGCCTTTCTCATTTCGGGGTCAAAACCTAATTAATTTGTTTATTATTGATCACTTGCCCAGGGTGAATACCCTGATTTTCCTGCGATTCGTTCAATGTTCGATTTGAAAAAATTTAAATTAAAGAAAAAACCCCCTCGCAACCTATCACTAGCACTTAAATTTCTTTCGTAAGGCATTCAGACCGAGAGGCCCTTGGCTTCGTATCAATAAATTAAATGCTATCTGATATTTATTCGATTTGGTGCGACCAATTCATTACGATTAAGATTATTTTGATAGCGGAAATGAAATGATATATTGAAGTGAAGATACGTCAAGTATCCACTGTTTATTCGCTGTGTAGTTGTAGACTGGCTCTTGCATGGCTCAGCCATCAAAGAGTTTTCATTGAGGCCTCTCCCGGCCCGGCACGACCTACGGGGCTTCCCCCAGCGATTGCAATTACTTTTGTTAATTGTAATATACACACAGCCGCCAGCCGCAGAGACACTCGTTTATTTATCTAATGTGCCAGAGAGTGTAAAGCTTCTGGCTCGATAATGTTTACCTTGGTGAATACCCCGTCCGCCGATTCGAAGGCGAATAAAAGAATGCCTGTGATTTTGCCTCTGATTTTGCGTGATTTTTTTGTTGTTCTCCCTCAGCATTTTTCATCGGGAGAGCGTGCCAAGGCGTAGTTAGTGTGCGGCGCACTTAATACCCTGATAAGATGTGCGATTAGTGGGGAGCCAGCCGTCGAAGGGTAAATTATGAGCACAATGGTCAGTATTGTTAACTGCGGCAAGTCGATCGGGGAATACCCTAACAATAGGCTCCAAGCTGGCTAAATGTCCTCGTATAATCCTCAGAAGGAACTCTAGAATTTATCTAAATTTAAGAACTATGATTTACTACAAAAATATTCCTAGGACGTAAAGCATTTCTAACTGAAATCAATATATCCATTACTGGACTCATTTAAAGCTTTAGATTATAAAAACCTTCACTTACGTTCTTTCTAAATATCTCTATTTAATATGAATAAACTCTTAAATCCCCCCAATGTTTTACTTATAAGGAACTCCTGTTAAAGATACACCTTTTAATTAAAGCCCCCAAGCAATTTATCCCACCCAAAAAAATGTCTAAAATTCTTTGCCGTGTGGTTATCTCAACCGCACACCTGTGGTCGTAAACATATCTTAAATTATTACAGTGTTATATCGAGAGGCATAAAAATTACGTTTATGCCTGCACAATGGGCCAGAACGAGTGTCTTGCACTTAAAATAAGAGTTTGCGTGGCAATTATTATTATTTTATTCACAGCCAGGAGGATTATGTGTCCCCCTTCTGAGGGAGTTCTTATACCCCCGCGAAAAGGAAGAGCAACTCGAGATTACAAGACCTAATCATGGGCACTTGTTGACACAGGGGCCAGAGCCCCAAATAGCCCGGTTCGAGTTCTCTTCGAATCGACTCAATGGTCTTTAGTTTAGTTGGCGTCAAAGACATTGGCACGCAACATGGGCGACAAGGCGTCTGGATCCGTCACACAACACCAACCACCGCCACCACTCACGGACTCCTACGAGCAGTTCTGGCAGCAACAACAGCTGGCCACGAGTTGTGGTAAGTACGCAACTTAAGCCACAACTATTTTGCTGTTAAAACAATTCAACAATTTCCAAGAGCGTTCGAGAAATTTCCCCTTTTTGAAGTGTAATAAATATTAAGTTCGGGGTAGGGTCGGGGGGCGTGTGGTCTGCGTGTTTACCTTGCCGCAAGTATAAACAGCAAATAAAATAAAGCAGCCCCAGGTACAGAGCGAGAGAAAATGAGACTGGTGATTTGGACTTCCTTTGGCCGGGGCGGCGCCAGCAGAACGCATCTGGCGGTGCGCGGTGCTCCCCCTAAAATTTTCAAACCGACCCGAAAAACCAGTGTGTGCACGCTCTATCGCATAGCTTTTAAAAAAAAAGAGAAAAAAAAAAACAAATTTAGATTAAGATCGAGATGAAGATGGAATGTGTTTGTTCGCCATAAATCGACGACGGAAAATAAAATGCTGTTAATTTGTCTACCCATCCGATCTCGGCACACCGACTAAAGCAATTTAATACCCGCATTTGCAGCGGGCTTCCCCCGAAACCCAAATGATCACACCGAGGGGCATCCCCGGCCCAAAAATAAAAAAAAATACAAATAATTTAAAACAGACAAATACAAAAAAAAAAAAGAGTATGTCCGGTGGCGGTGGTCAAAGAAAGCAGATGACACAGAGAACAACCAGAGGCAGAGATGCTGTCACAGTCACCAGGTCACGGTTTTTAAACACTAAAATCTTAAAAACTAACGTTTGTTGCCAAGAAATGATACCAAGAATCAAAGTTCAAACTTAATCATTTAAATTTGATAAGGAAATAGATAATTTAATACGTTTTAGCATATGGAAATAATAGATTAGGATGCACTTAGAGTGTTTTTAAATAAAAGTACTCAGTAAAGGGAGATAAAAATCATTTAAGAACCTTCAAGTTTTCTGAATTGCAATGCAAAGCTATGAAAATGTGATTAAAAAAACAAATAACTTATATAAAATTAATATCTTAGAGAAAAATATGAGAACTATTAAAATTAATTATCCCTCAAGATTTTCACAATTTTAGCAGCTTTAAAAATTTCTATAAAACATTATACTGTCACCTAAATATAAAAAAAATAACTCCTAAAGACATAGAATCATTACCATATTCAATATTGCCATTCCACAATAAATGAGTCATAGTTGGAAAGGGATTTTTTCAAAAACTATCTTTCCAAGAAATGTGGAGATGAAACCGTCAACGCAATAAATCTTCAAAGACATATTGACATATCGATAGAGTATTAAAGATACAAATTAGCTGACTCCCAACTGAAAACTATCTGCAGCTGAGTGATCACGGACTTTCCCACAAGCAATTATTATTTGCACAACTATTGTTTGAAGAGATTGTCAACAAAAAGTTCCCCCTCGGCTGATTTATGGGCCCCGATAGAAAGAGCCCTTATCAGCGACGACCTTCAAGACTGACCGATATTGAACTACTCGAGGTGGAGTGAGAGTGCTACCAATCCCAATGATCAGCGATCCGCATCAAGGTCGTCAGATCGTCATAAACTATAACTGTTATAATTGTTAATAACTCTCGCCCCCGTCGGAAGTTGTGATTGCGGAAAACACGAGGCGTGAATTCCGCCCTATAGCCTAGGCAGCGATTTTTTATTCGATGATTAACCTTAATTGTATATCAGAGTGATAGGTTAAAGTATAGTCATTTCGTGCACTGCAATAAATGTGGGCAAAAGTCATTAAAATTATCTACAAAACACGATCAGGCCAAATTGAATATTAAAAGTGGTGTTTGAATATTTCTAAGAGGTATGGACTAAACAAGAGGTAGAATTGTTTAAGTTTAAAAGAAGGTAATTTAAGTTGGACAAAAAATACATTTTAAGTATGATAAAACCTTACAGTTATATAAATTTACAATTTATTTTCGAAAATGTTGGTTGAAATAGGCAGCATTTTTCTCTCCGTGCAGCCATATCTAAACAACGAACTGCCGATTCACGCTGACACGTGCAGCGTAGGCCCTCGTAGTGTTGGTGCTCGAAAAAGAACCCTTCGGATTGGAAAAAGTACCGCCGATTCGAACCGAAACGAACCAAAGAGGTGAAATGCGGTTAATAGGGGCCAATGGATTTGCAGGCGTGAATGTAATTCACCGCGGCATGACCAATTACCATATTGAATTTCCCCAAAGACCACAGCATGACCTTAGCTGGAACTTTGCGTAGCCCGGCGATCCCCCTTAAGGCGCTGATAACACAGCTTTATCAGGAGCAGCGACGTCAGCCGAGGCAGCGGCGGTAACAGCGGCAGCAACGGCAAAGCCGACCGCAGCAGAGGCGGTAAAAAGCTCGCTCGCAGAGCGGAAGTGCTGGCGAAATGAATATTAAAAGAGCGAGCCGAGAGCGCCAACTGCCAATAAGTTTCATGCGATTAACGATTTGTTTGGCATTGCGGCGGCGGCGACGGCAGTAGCTAAAGCTGAGGCAGAGGCAGAAGCAGCAACGGCAGCAGCAGCCGCAGCAGCGTTGGTGCGAATTTTAGTTTGGATTTTTCTATAAACACAGGCCCGCCCTTATGCTGGCCAACATTCGCGCTTGTGATACGAAGCATAGAGCCGCTATGTGAGCGCTGCGAATCAAAGTCTGACCTTCACACACCGTCGAAATTTTTTGCACAATTCTTGCCGCTGCACAAAAAACAAGCAACAAAACCACAAACTACAGACTAAGAGCAGCAAACAAAACAACCAAACAACAAACAAAACAACAAGTATCAACTAACAGCAAGCAGCAATTGACACAAAAGTTCCTAAATCAAAGTCACATTTTGTGCGCACACCAAGTTCCTAAGTAGCTGAAAGCCAGACAACAAAACAATCGCGTCAGCAGTAAGCAGAAGCAGAAGCAACAAGCTACAAGCAACAAGAAACTCCAGAAAAAGCAACATGACAGCACTGGGATTAGTTCTGCTATCAATGATGGGTAAGTGTCGTGTGCTCGAGAGGCTTTCCTTATCGAGTCTGCAAAATTGGAGAAGATATCACACCTGCTCCTCTACAATTTCTGCGCGCCCATCCACCTGCAATCAGTGTCCGCTGAGCCCTGACAGCTGTTATATACATATTTAATATATCGATATATGCACCGAGCACTGATAGCTGACGTATAATATATGCATAATTTGCACGCTGTCAAGATATGTGATTTTTTGTTTCAATTAATTACTGACATTTAACAAAATTGTCATTTACGGCCTGACAGCCAGCGGGCGAGTGAAATTGTTTTTGATTTTAATATTCATAATAATTCCGGCACCCTAACTGAGGCACTGGGTCTCTTATCAAGTTCACTTGCTTTACGAGAATTCTTACAAAACTGAGATAAAGTCATATTTTTTCAGCCGAAGAAAAATATGAATGAAAATGTTTATTAAAGGAAAGTTTTATCTTATATTTATAATATATGAATTATATAATATATGAAAAATTTCCAAGTATAAGAGTATTATCAGCAAAAGCTCATTAGCAAAAGAAAAGTAAAACTGTTTCTAAACCTCTAACCAAGCGAAAGATAAGTTCACTGTACCATAAGTCTATGTATAGAACCAATATCTACACTTAAAATAAGCCCATGAATAATAGATGCAAAAGGTAAAGGTGTATCAACATTTGTTTCGAAATTGATTACCATAAAAGCCTGCAGAAAAAGGGAATTCAATAGTCGGTACTTAAGCCTATAATTGCTCGCTTTCTTTTTTATTCAGCATTTTTGTTCTTTTTTGTTGATTTTATTGTGTTCTTTTTTTCGCTGTTTGTTTGCTCCGGGTACTTTTTTTTTTGCTTTTCCGTTGTACGGGTATCGTTGGTTTTTTGCCTGTTGCTTTTTTAATTTTTGTTGTAATCGAGCGTGACTTAATTTCGCACATTCCCCCTGAAACAATGCACGGATGGATATTTGTTTAATGGGCAGACGACTGACGACTGGCGACCGACGACCGATGGGCCGCTCTTCAGCATCGTCAACATAATAATATTGAAATGTCTCTATTATGTGCTTTGCCTGATTAAAAACAAACAATTACCTAAGGGACCACTCCAAAACGCTCGGTGAGAGTGTGTGTGTGTGCTTGCCTGCCACTCTAATTACTCGCTGGTAATTTAAATACTTCAATTATGCGAGAATTTAATCAACGGAGCAGCCCAGGATTAATCGAAAATTATCAAAGAACTTTGCGCCAAATGCCTCCGAAATTGCTTTTTGCAAAGCTGAGTGTGTGTGTGTGTGTGTGTGTGTGGGAGTGGGTGTGTGTAAGAGATTAGGTGATTTACCGCTGCCGTCACCTGAACTATCGCCCGACATTGCGATAGAGGGTGTGAATATTCGGGGCGTGTGTGTGTGTGGCAGTGGGGGCCACAAAGTTTGCAACATTGATTAGGCCAACGAGTTTTAATGTTTACTTTATTAGGCCGCGTAATTAGGGTAACAATTAGGGTAGTGGGGCGTGGCTGGGTAGAGCTTTCTCGGAGCTATCGGAGCTACCCGAGCTTTGCTGTAAATATAAATGTAATTAACATGTTACACACACACTAAAAAGTAAGCGGCATAAATTAAACAGCCAATGATTTGGCAGTCCCCTCACATCCTGCACCGGCTGCTGCTCCTGTTCTTGCTCTTGCTTCAGTACTTGCTTGTGTTTCTGCTCCTGCTCTTGCTTCGTACTTCCTGCTCTGTTTATTATTCAAGCACGCGCCGTCGATGAAGTCCAGGATTCTGGATTCACGATAGGTGCCAAACAGTGGGCGCGACACTCGGCAAGAGCAGTCAACAGTTGCTGGCAAAATATTAGTTTACAGAGACTACTTGACTATGATTTAAAAATATTACAATAATAGCATAAAAGGATAGGAAATTTCGCTTTAAAAAATTAAAGATCTGTCAAATATTTAAATAACAAAATATTCAGTAATCACAGGACAAGTTAAGAGCCACAATTTCGTTTCCACAAAATCTTTAAGCCTCTTAATTTGGTACAAAAATTAAAGTAAAAACTATTTTAAGCCTTGCCAAAACGGGAAGTGCGCAAATTAGGATGTTATATTATTTCCACCCTGTCTGTGTGCCCACGCAACTTTCGCTCTCCGTAAATTTTAATTAGAAACTGCCGCTATTAACTTAGTCAAGTGCCGCGTCTCCTGTTTCCGCCTCCGCCCGTTCTCTCGCTCTTCCCGTTCAACAATTTTCTCCGGCTAAGTTTTCCGTATGCATATAAATGCCGGGGGGCGTACTTCCAGAGTGGGCGTGGTGCCGAAGTTTTTGGCAGACAGCCGGGCAAACATGGGCAAACCTCATCCACTCCTTCGGAACACATAAAGCAAATTTGAATGAAATAAAATAGTTTTCAAGTCGAATTGGAGTCTGAATTTGCATTTATGACTCAGGGCCGAGGAACCAGGGCCAAACGGAACTGAGCTCCGGCCTTTTTTCTCCCGAGGGGGGCCGTGGCAGTGTCAACGGCCAAACGTTCACGCCATTGATAGATGATACCAAACCCGCAGCACCTGTTGCTCTCGGCTGCTGCTGCTGCTATGTGGCTTTTGGCTTTCAAACATTTCGCATTGACGGCTTTAAGCTGAGTCACGCTGATGTAGCGCCGAAGCTGAACGAATCGGGAATGACCTGCCCTGAAATAGATACTTTTATCTGCGGATAATCCGCCAGCGATTTTTCCAGCACATCGAATGGATTTTTTGTTGTGTTTCGTGGGCCAATCTAAATATTTACTTTTGGCACAAAAGCATGGAAAAATATTGCGCCATAAAAATACAGCAATTTTGTTCTAAACTTTGAGACAAATATTTACATTATAATCATTTTCAATAGAGGAAAAACGTAATGGTTGATGGAGGATTTTGGAATTTGTGTTGTTTTCATAGGTAAATGTGTGTTTGTTATTTCTAAAAATGGGATCTAGCCTTTATATATATATTCTTATATTTTATACATCGCAGATAAATGTTTCATTTCAATAGCAAAAGTACTGAAAAAAGCTAGAAATTCCTCCTAATCTCAACTAATATGCCCTGCTGGCACCTTTTCTCAACCAAAATCAAATAAAAATCACCTAGCAGTCACTAGTTTAGCATATTTAATTCCCGCTCATCTAAACTGACTGATGACGATCGCGATTTGCCAATCGGAGCCGATCGGCGACTTGTTTTTAACGTAGCACTCGCTCTCACTCGTAACGGGGGGATTTTCAGTGGGATCGGCGGGGAGTCAGCCAGGCAGAGTCAGTGCGAAATCGTGGCTCGGCCGGACCGCAGTTACCGCAGCAGACATCCGCAGACAGACGCCTCCGCGTTGGGGAATCCGGCTATCATTTATCAGTGGAATGTGAGAAATGTACGGTAGCAGCACCGCAGACCGCACTTCGCCCACCTATTACACACATCACGTATACGCACCCGCAACCGAAACCGCCTCCCCCCCTTTGCAATTAAGGCCAACAAACGTTAGCTGTCTTGAAAGTGTTTTTGTGTCAGAAATATGAAATATATAACGAATCTTCTTCCCTTTTGGCAAAAGCCAAAATTCAACTTGTTTTTACCAAATAAAAGTCAAGGGCACAAGACACCAGATTACGAATGTAAACAAGTTAATGCTCTGAGCTAAATTTAACAAAAAAAACAACATTTTTAATGTGGGCTGCAGTCCAGAAATCGAAAGGAATTTAATAAAAAGAAAGGAAGGCAAAAAATAAGTAATAAATTGATCAATAAAATTATTGATTTAATATAGCTTAAGGCTTGATGACGTGAAAGCGTTGTTATTGCTTATTTTTTAAATATTTATGTTAGTAATATTGAGGCAAGATTTCTAGGGGATTTTTTCTTAATTCTAAGTATTTGTTTTTAAAAAGAAAATATATTTTATACGTAGAAATTTTACCTAACAAAAACCCTCTTTACATTTTATTCAACAGGCTATAGCCAACACATGCAGCAGGCAAATCTGGGCGATGGCGTGGCCACTGCCCGCCTTATTTCCCGCTCCGACTGGGGCGCCCGCCTGCCCAAGTCGGTGGAGCACTTCCAGGGACCCGCTCCCTATGTGATTATCCATCACTCCTACATGCCGCCCGTGTGCTATACCACAGTGGATTGCATGAAGAGCATGCGGGATATGCAGGATTTCCATCAACTGGAGCGTGGCTGGAACGATATTGGCTATAGCTTTGGCATTGGCGGCGATGGCATGATCTACACAGGTCGCGGTTTTAACGTGATCGGAGCACATGCTCCCAAGTACAATGACAGGAGTGTGGGCATTGTGCTCATTGGAGATTGGAGAAGTAAGTGGAGTCTTAACTGAGATAAAAAGTAACCTTAATCACATATATAATATTTTTCCTTTGCCAAAAACCTTATTAAAAGTTATTTTTCTTCTTTAATTTTTAGCGGAACTTCCTCCCAAACAAATGTTGGATGCCGCCAAAAACCTGATCGCCTTTGGCGTGTTTAAGGGCTACATCGATCCCGCTTATAAGCTGCTGGGCCATAAGCAGGTGCGTGACACCGAGTGTCCCGGCGGCAGGCTGTTTGCTGAGATCTCCACCTGGCCACACTTCACCTACCTGAACACCACCGAGGGCACCAGCACGCCCACACCAGTTGAGCCCCACGCACACGCTCAGCCGGCGCCGCCCCAAGCCGCACCGCAGGCGCCACCCCAAGTGCCAGCCCAATCCCCGCCAGCTGCTGTGCACAAGGTCTAGCCCCGAGGCCGGGACAAACGCAGTTTAAGAGAAGCCACAACGAGCTCGGCTCCCCGCACAACGCCAAGGAGTTCATTCAGTATTCATTAGATGTCTCTTCGAACATTTCACAAATAAAGCAATTTCTAGATGATAACACTTAAGCATAACCCACGCAAGTTGCTCTTTGTATCCACCGACTCCCCCGCACTCTCCCCTTACGCCGTTCGCACTTGTCAAATCAAATAGCAATTAATTTGTGTCAAATTCGATTTCGATGGCGCGCAAGTTTTTGCTAGGCACGCGCGGCAATGAAAATGTCGGCGAACCCGCAAAACGAAAGGTTTTCCGACCATTTTGACAGCCCCACTCCGCGGGGGGCTTTTGCCACCCCATAGAAAAAAAAAATAGCAAAAAATTCTAGATTCCATTCTCTGAATTATTGAAGGCCCCCGGGGGGAAGTCGCATATACCAACTGCCAACCAAAACCCAATCGCCTTTAAGCGGATTTTTTAAAGTCCCCAAACGTATGTTTTTTTGATGTGGAAAAAACAGCTTTTTATAGAAAATAATACATATGTATAATTAATATTTTTACAGTGCTTATTATAGCTATTGAAGAGCTTGAAAAAAAAATGGTTCTATTGACTGCCTGCCGATGGAGAATTTTCAAACTGCGTGGGCATGCAGATTTTGGCAATTTAATTTGGCATACTTTTTGGCTGACTTTGACAGTCGAAAAAATAGGCCATTGCATGCTTTTAGGGAGCGCTTTAAAAGGAAACAGGAAAAAATGTCCTTTTGATGGCAAAATCGTTGCAAGTTAAATAAATATTGGTGGTGCTGACATTCGACATGCGCTTTAATTACACTTTTTCACACCATAATTGCACTCAATTATTGCAATGATTTTGCAAGCAAATGTTTACCATATAGAAAGGCATATTTTAATTGGTTGTATTTTGTTTTTAAACTAAACTATTTGTCTGAAATTTTATATACTAATTTGGAGTGAGTACACAAATTGGAAACTCTAAAAAAATTAATCAAACTATTAGCTGGTTTAGCTCTACTGGCTTGGAAAGATGGTCTTGGTTGGCAGATGCACAGATATAAATTTGCGTAAATACTAGAACATTTTTACCCCATAGATGTAATATTTTAAGTGTATATATTTCGACTTCTAACTAATACATAAATCTGAAACTGTATATACTTCTTTAAAGCAAATATACAACTGGGAACCTTTAATAATATTAACCGAACCCTTGTTAGTTTATGTTTCGTAAATGTACAAATGAGCCTCAGTCTAGCCCTAGTCCAATCGATTAGCCAATAACCAAGACTATAAATACAACCACGCACCGACCGATAATCGATCGATTGCAGCACTCCCCAGAAATGTCAACCCACAATTGAGTGAATCGGAGGAGCGACCGCCACTTAGGAGACAATGTAAATATTGAAGGCGGAGATCATTGGAGAGAATCATTTGGACCTGACAAAACGCTAAACAGAAGCACTAATGGGTTTGGACTTTCTAGACGAGTGGTTTTTATCACAGGGTAAGAGAGGCAGCCCCCTCACTCACTATTTACCCTCTTTCCCCCTCGTATCTTCGAATGAAATTAGCTGCGACGCCCACGTTCATGCCGCTAGAGAAACTTGCGTAATTGTGGCCCATTCACTGCGAGGAGGCGCCTGATAAGAGCCAACTAACTAGCAAGGGAGGGGCGAAGCAGCAGCATCCTTGAAGTGGGCCACATAGCCAGGTTATTAATAATTCCATTGAACTGCACCTGCCATAAGGTCAATCCAAGCCGCGCTAACGTCCCTCTCGGCCCGAAGAACCGAAAATGATGCTAAAAATATTCTCCTCTGTCGGTCAACAAAAAATTTTCATTTCACTTCATTATGCTGTGCTCTCGCCGAAAAAAATTAAAAGAGATAATGTAGAGAGAAATCCCAAAAGAGCGCAGTGAGAGTGAACGTGTGTGAAAATTTTGAAATTTTTCAGGCATCGCCTGGCTGTTGGAAAATGTATGAATTTAGTTTTTGAAACGCCGTCATAGGCGCTGCTGCCTCCGCTGCTGAAGGTTTACTCTACGTCAGTGCGAGTGTGTGTGTGGGTGTCCGTGAGTGTGGGTGTCTGTGAGTGTGTGTGTGGTGTTTGCGGGTGTCTGACCCAGCCAATATACACACATACGTCGTATACATATAAAGAGGACAACACAACGACGCGAACGATGTGCAACGCAGCAAACTGCAGCGAAACCGAGCGAATGAACCAATTAATACACATAATAAAAATCCACAAAAAGAAATCTGAAAAATAACTGAAAAATATCTGCAAAACATCGAAAACGAAAACTGTGAAATATCCACAAAATATATAAATAAAATTCGTGTACATTTTGGATGGCGAAATGCGCAGCTTTGCTTAGCTCTTGTCACCGGCGCGGCCAATCGATCTAATAAATCTCTCTGGAGGGGCGTTATGAATGGCTGTTCCCGAAATATCGCCAACGGGCGATATTTTTAAACACTTGTGTTGACAGGCAATCTTAGGATGAAATATGCTGCCGGCCCTGGCCATATCTTTTTTGTTTGCCATTCCAAACGCGAATTCCGCACGACTTTCGAGCCAAATTAGCCCGAGTCTCTCGTTAACAATTTTAATTGAAATTTCATTTTTTCTGGATCTCTCTCTCTCTGTTTTCTTTTTAGTTTTTTTTGTCTCACATTCTCTGTGCAATGTTGGAATATACAGTAGAACTTTCCTAAAATCGAATTACCAAGTTTGCCACAGAAATCGAGAAAAGAGAAAAGCAAAAAGAAGATGCTCTCTTATGATTCCTTTGGCGTCTCGCTAGGGACCTTCAAAGTTTTCTTAAAAAACTAAAAACTCTTTGGACCAACTGTTGTTTACGAGTTACTAAAGAACTGATGAGCCGGAAATGCTTTAAAATCCATAAATTAATTATAAATGGATACATTTCAAAACAGGATACATTTTTGAATAGAAAGAACCCAAAATTTTACTGGGAAATTCGCGTCATGGAGGCTCTGCTGTTTGCCTAAGTATAATTTTTATTTGCATGTCATGTTTAATTAACGCCTCCATGATGCAGGAAAGACCGAGAAAGTGTTCCGTCGTTCTGGCCAAAAAATTTGCAATCGGCCCCCGAACGGGAGGAATTGAAATGAATATGGACGACGACATGGACCGGGGGCGGGAGGCTTTTTCAGGGGGCGGCCATGGAAATGGCAATGGAATGAAACAAATTCGGATTTCATTCTGCCTCCTCGCGTTCGCTCTTTTTTGGTACTTTTTTTTTGGGAGGGGGAGGCTTTTCTTTTTTTTTCTCCATACACCCCAGTTTTGTGTACGTTTTGCTGTCTACTTTGTGAAACGAGCCAGTTGAATAAAAACAAAAGCAACAATAAAAGCAGAGCAAAGCGGACGGAAAAGAGAGAAAAAAAAAGGAAAATATATCTGGCTAAAGACGAGAAAGCGCCAGAGAGATGTGTTTCCTTTTATTCTTTCGATTTGATTCCGCTCTCACCCTCTCACTCGGGTTTTTCTTTTTTTTTTTTGGACTCTCGGCGGCACAAAGAACCTAAAATTAAATATTTTCGCCTTTTACATATCGCAGCCAGTGGCAGAGCAAATCGTTTCTGCTTTTGTTATTGTTGCTCTATTCCCATGCACTCCGCCGCCTCTTGTTGTCGTTGTTGTTGCTGTTTATTGGAGTGCATATGTGCGGACGGAAGGCAGCGGCGGACAGACACACATTTAGCTGGACATATTCGCAAGCAGGAATAGTTGTGGTCAAGAGAATAGGGCTCCTTCAAATGGTAGTAAATTTAAGAGAAGAAATTTAATAAGGAATTTAATTTGTCTCAGAGAGTCTTAGCAATTCCTGAGTCTTGTGGCAAATAATATTAATATTAATATTAATATTAAATTAAAAGGGAAACTAACTTCCGGAAGCCGAAATTTGTTTACCCTTAAAGTTTGCCATAGGATCATGGCTACGAATCAAAAATCTATCATAACTAAGCCAAAAAAGCATCAAATTCAATTTGGAAAGCTTTTCTAGGCTAGTTTTTAATAGATTAACAAATGTGCATTATAAATTGAAATTTTTAAGAAATCAAAATTTTTAACAATTTTTGGAAATTTTAATGATGTAACCCCTTATCAAATTTTGAAAAAATTAAAAAAAATTTATTTTTTTCAAACATGGCTAGAAAGACTCCGCTGTTAATGCTGAGCAAGAATATATATGATTTATGGGGTCGGAAACAACTCCTTCACTATTTTACCAACTTCTGACTGAAATTATAATTCCCTGAAAAGGTATAAGAAGGACTCTTTTGCTACCATAAAATTCGTTTAAATTAGAAGTTTAAAATAATATTTCTCTACAACTTTTCCACTTTTTTGGCCACAACTGTTTGCTGTTTTTGCGTGCACTTGCAAAAGCATTCCTCTCAGTTGGGATTTGTTGATACATTCGCCCCGTGTCCCCCCGTCCGCTGCACTTTCTCCCCCTGGCTGCTGCCTGCACCTAAATCTCTATACCCGTATGCATGGATGTCCCTGTCCATGACTATGACACAAAGGCCTACATTCTGTCTCTCGGCAGCAGCGGCGGCAACAGCCAGCAAAGCTAATGAGCGCATTCAGTTAAAAATAACATTGAAAATGAAACATACCCAAATATACACGAATTGAAATGAATTGAATCGGATTGAAAATATCTCAAACAGCTGTTGCTCATCGTCCACAGCGGACCACGAATAAAATTCCCAGCAACAAAAATTCGCGCAGTAAAAAAACAAAAATAAATAAAATCTATACCGAACAAAAATACGCGTAAAAAAAGAATTATCAAAAGTAAAATAGAACTCGACAAGGCAAAAACAAAAACAAAAATCTAGAAAAAACACGGAAAATCTGAATGAAAGAACTTTTTCGGACAACTTGCGACTCTCTCCCCCGACGCGGCTGCTAATGTGCAAAGTTTTGTGTTTTCATCAGCAGGAAAAACGTCCAAAAAAATCCAAGGCAAATTATTTAAAAAGAGTGTGCAAATAGACGGGCGACGACATCGGCCCCTAGAGAATTAAACAGCCATAAACACCAGGGAGAAAAAAAAAAACATAGCAAGCACCAGCGAGAAATCCGGACAAGTCCCGACGAGAAGTTGCGATGCCTTTTGTGACGCCCCGCACGGGGACGAGCAGTGCAAGCAGTGCACCCGGCGGACGCACCACATTCCGCCCGCCATGGGTTAAGGATGACGGCGGCGCCTCCGCCACGGCCAGCACCACAAAGCCCAGCACCACGCCGTGGGCCAAGAAGAACGCAGAGGCCACGCCGGCGACCAAGGAAAATGGGGAAAAGTCCACAGCAACCAAGCCAAAGGCGACTGCAGTGGCCAAGAAAACCACCGCGACGACCGCTGAACCGACCAAAAAGGTGCCAGAGCCGGCCAAGAAGGTGGCTGAACCCACCAAGAAGGCGCCGGAACCAGTCAAGAAGGTGACAGAGCCCGTGAAGAAATCTTCCCTGGCCACCAAGAAGACTCCCGAACCGGTCAGCACCAAGAAAGCGCCCGAGCCCGTTAAGAAGGTAACGCCCACCACGGGGACCAAGAAACCAGTGGGCACCACCTCGGTACTAAAGAAGAAGAAGGAACCAACACCACCACCCGAATCCTCATCCGAGGAAGAGGAGAGTGAGGAAGAGGAGGAGGAAGAGACCGAAGAAGAGACCGAATCCGAAGAGGAAGAAGAAAGCGAGGAGGAGAGCGAGTCTGAAGAGGAAAGCGAGGAGGAGGACACCACCGTCGACGAGAAGGTGCCCGAGCACGTCCGGAAGGCTGCCCAGCTGCGTCCCACAACCGTCAACAAGAAGCCGGAGCCAGAAAGTGAGTTAAGCCAACGTTTCACAATGGAAAAGCCCAAGCTGCGCAGCGTGGTTGTCAAGCGGGACAGGTCGATGAAGAAAATGGCCACCGAGGACGACGACGAGGCCGAGGAGGGTGAGACCGAAGAGGATCGCGAGCGGCGACGACGCTTCAAGCTGGAGAAGCCCAAGCTGCGGCATGTGAAGCGCGAGGAGAAGCCGCTGCCCAGCAAGAGCACTGACGATCTGGCCAAGATCCGGCCCGTACTCAAGAAGGTACCCAAGATTGATGAGCTCCTTAAGGAGCCCAAGGAGGAGCCCAAGCCCGAGTTCACGACCAAGACCCTGCGCAAAGCCTCCCTGAAGCGTGAGCCGAGCATCAAGAATGGTAAGTTATCCGATCCGATCCGACCTCAGCAGCTCCTGTGATGGAACCTAACCCGATGCCCGACTGGATTAACCCCGATTAACCTCCGCAGATGGATCGACTCAACAAGCGCTGTAAACTATCGCCCCTTTGCTTCTCTAATGGCTAATGTCTAATGTCTAACCCAACGAATATTTGTATTTACTATACGTTAGGGGGAAGCTGTTGGCAAATATTCTATATATTTTTTGGCTATTCCGCTTTTGGGACTTTCGTCGGCCCTGGCCAAAAGGCAAGGCCAGTGGCCAGTGGCTAGTGGCAGAGTGGCGCAAAACAAACAAAAATAATGCGTCATCATGGCGTATGAGCGATATGTGCATGAGATTCGCTCAATGGGGATGGGAACGTGAGCGGCCAGTTGAGAGAGATTATCAAATGTGTCATGGCTAATATATATTCTTGGTGAATGTATTTCACTAAGTTTGGATTTTGGCAAACATTTAGCATGAACGCTTAACGGGGCGTATGAGTGATATATGGGGGAGACAAGGTGGATTCGTCATTTAAAAACGTGTATCTTTTAAGGTTTAAGTTTAAAATAACACTTGCTTTTATATGTTTAAAGCGCTTTCAAGCTGTAATTAAAATCAGAGCTCGAAAGTTTTCTTCGCCTTTCACTAGAAGTTCGCAAAGTGAAGGTTACCCGTGAACTCTATTGAAAACTTAATCAAAGAAACGTCTCAGACCTGCCGACTTCTATTTAAACTCGGTTAAGATTCAAGAGCAGACTTCGTTCTTTTTAAGCCGCTAGCTTTGCGGAGAGATATTTTGCATTTAAATATACATATTTAACTATGTGTGCACTTACTATTTTTCTCTCCCGCTCTCTTGCAACAAATACAATAAAGAATGAGTTTCTTTATTTTCTTTCTCCAAATGCAATTGAGTGAAAAGACGTAACAAAAGCGAGAGTGAGACCCTTTTAAGTTTTTCTTTTCGGTTCCTTTGCAAGAGGAATCGATTGATCATAATTGTTGAGCGCATTTTACAATCTCAGCTTAAGATATATTAGTCAGACTAAGGATCTGGAGTCCCATTTTTAGTTGACAAGATTATGTTGGTTCTATTCTTTCTTCTTTTTCTTTTTTTCTATTTAATTCAAAAAAGCTTTCTTTCTAACTTGGTTCCATATTAAATGCATTTTTTCCAGACTTAAATCCAATTTAATTTACATTTTTTTATTTATAAATATTACATTTCTTGGACTTTCCACTGAGCAAATGTTGCGTGTAAACACTGATGCTTACCCCTTTTTAATATCAAACGGAAACGCTTCCCTCACGCTGCCATCAATGTCTGTTACCTGTCGCTCTCAGCCAGCGCGGTCTGCTCTTTTATAAAAACGCAGGAAAATATACACGAACCGCTGCCAGAGTGCACAAATATTCGCATATAGAGGAATATGGGAATTTATATACTTGAAATGAATGTGTAAAAAAATATATTTCATCAAAATGTTTCGGCCAAACAAAAACCACAAAGCGCACACGGACAAGGGACAGTGAGAACAGAGGGAGACACAGTGGGAGAACAAGGCTATAAAGCAATATAAATATCATTTTTTATTTATTAAATTTTAGTGAGTGTTGTGCATTGAGCCGAACGGGGCGCAAAGTGTTTTCCTGCCTGCAGTTGCGAGTGGGTTTTATTTTTGGGTTTCAATTCCTTTTCCGGGGAGGATACCATCTCATCACCCCAACCCCCGTGCTTTTGGAAGTGCAAACAATACAAAAGGTATGATGGAGCAAACGTTCTCTAAGGCCGTAATTTTGTAATGGACTTTCCCGCCGCGAGGCTGGGTAGGAAAGGAAGGAGGAGCATTAGGAGCAAGGGTTCTGCCAGAAAGACAAAGAACCCGGACGAACGAACGACAGTGCGTTGCATAAGTATGCCGTCACTTGGCCTCAAAATTGAATTGCAGGAAGCCGCCCCGTGGGTAAGAAGGCCTCAAGTTTCCCCCTGGGGGCAGGCAGGCAACTAAAATGAAGTGAAAAGCTCGTTAGGACCTGGAAAAACGAACGGGATAACCGGGAAATAGGGGGGACACGTCGGGGAGGGGCTATAGGCTACGTGTGAGGCAGTTAACTTGCTTTTGTCCCCGTCCTAATCAGTGGGCAATAACGTGACCGCAAATGCCTCCTAATCTTGACCGACAAACAAAAGGATCGAAGAGGAGGAGACTGGCCAAAGAGGTCACTAAATAAAATGACCAAAAAACGTTGTCCGCCAAAAATAAAACAGAGCAACGTTTGTCCTTTTTAAAGCTGTCACCCTATCAAAAAAGAAAAAAGAGAAACAAAAAATAAAGACGAAAAAAGGGAGCAGCAAAGAAGGCCACAAGGAAAAGAAGAAGGCGAAACATTTATTTAATGTGTTTCAGGGTAAAGTCTGGGCAGGAGGGTCCTCGTTTCAGTGGAGTGAAGTGGAGTTTCTTTTTATGGTCTAAGCAAAATTCATGATTATTGCTCATTCTGTCAAAACTACAACATAAAATGGAATGTTTTAAAGCCAGATGAGGAATGGTAAAGAGGCATAAGGACACGGGCGGCCAGAGAGTTCGGGTCGCCCCCCTCCGAAACCCGCAACTATCGAATGATAAAAGGCCAACTTTGGACTCGAATTGGAACTTGGACTTGGAATCTCCGGTGGGGGTGGGTCGAGCCGAAAGCTGCCAAAGATATATGGGAATGTGCTTGATAGAGTCTAACTAAATGCGCCATTTATATTCAAATATCCGCCACTAAAAAACAAAACGAAATAAAAGACGGCGCTGGCCGCAAGTTACCCTGCCCCGCCGCTGCCCCTGACCCTGGCCCTGGCTCGAATGTCTTCAAAAGGACCAGAAGCGGCAGGACAAAAATATTTTCTTGTATTTAAATGAGCCTCATCTCTATGTATGCGTGTGTAGATGCGAGACATGTAACGGCTGCGCCCCATTTTTTTGGGGGAAATTCCTAGTCCTGGTTCCCCTTCGTCCTCCTTCGTTTCCATCTTCTTCCTTTCTTCGCGTGGTTTGTCAGGGTCAAGTGGGTGGCGGTTCGGCTGTCATTAGAAATGTCGACTTTCAATAGGTGAGGGTGATGAGGTGGCTACGTTTCTCTCTGTGGTTTCCTGTGTGTATCCCATCCAACGGAGCATAAAAGATGATTAGGCTCTTTCAAATTTAGAAATAGCGTGGTCAAAATGACGTAAAAGGAAATCGTTCAAAGCTCACACACACACACACACACAGAGAGAGTCCCTCATATTGGCCAATAGCTGTTGGCCATAATTATACTGGGCGACAATGAAATGGTTGACTGCATAATTGGATTAGTGTCCCCCAAACGATGGCAGAAACAAATCCAAATTGAAATTGAATTTTCTAATTGGACTTAAGGCCCATCACCTAGGGCACAAAGGGAATTAAATGAGGGTTACCGTCGAGCGGAAACAGCAAAACCGTTTAATAATCACGAAAGACGTTATTATAAAACGAGATTTTAAAGAAATTAAATCAGGGTTCTTACGATTAGCTAAATAAATTAAAGCGGTAAATGTTTCCAACTGAAATTCTACTAAAAGTAACACCTAGAATGAATAATGTGGCTTTCACTTTGAAATGCTTACCATCGCAGGGGGAGAACTACATGCATAATTTCAGAGCTAATAGGGTTCCAAATAGTTTGCCAAGTCCCCCATATAATCCCTGTTGGCCCCTATTTTGCACTGGGTTCTGGCCAAAGCAAAAACGCTAATCATACGGATAGAGGAGCTCACAGGGAACCGACACCCTCTCTCCGCCATGAAATATATGGGCTGGTTGAGCGGTGCTTCATCATGCCCCGGCAGACAATGAAGCAGCGCACCAGCCTGGAAGCTGGGAAGTCACTCATCGGGCGGCAGGCAGCAGTCCATGAGCAGGACTCTACTGTTACTCCCCCGTTCTCCTTCACGAGTTATCAGGTACACTAGGAAAATTGTGCGAAATTAAAGTATTTGAATATGCATTTAGTGTTAGAAGAGATCTTACTTGCATTGTTATGAATATTAAAAAAGACAAAGTGACCATTTCTTGGACTACTTATAGTGATTCTTTTATAGTTTATAATTCCAACAGTAAATATGGGACTTTTACTGGTAATTATTTTCCCTGTGTACCCAGTACCAGTTACCCAGTAACAAGTTCCCCTTTTCCCACTCCATATTCCCCCACGACTTTGCCAGTTTTTGAAGACCCTGGCACTCCACACTCCTCCGACTTGATTCAATGACAACGGCAACATTTGTGCATGCATAGAATATTCTGCTGATGATAACACAATGAGCCAGGGGGCGTGGATACCAAGGGGGTCCATACCCGGGCCGGAGTTGGAGCAGACCCGGGAGTGAGCTCGCAAAATTTATGTTTACATACCCCGCTATTCATTCTGCGACGTCGTAAGTGCGGGCTTTGCGGTATATTAAGTGGGTAGCATCATCTCGGAGCTTGGAACTCGCAGCTCGGAGATCCGACGAGACCCCACTCCGTCCTACTGGCAGTGCTTGCTTTTTATTTAAATAAGAAATAATTTTGTCGACATGAATGAATGAAGACTTTTATCTGCCCGGCACCCTTCTTCCCGCTTCCTTTCTTCTTCCTTTTTTCGGTTGCTGTTGTTGTTGTTCTGCCATCTTTTGTTTCTTGTTCGCTTCCACTTTTGTTTGCCACTGATTTAGGATAACCGTCAGGGGGGAGGTTCCGTTCCAGGCGGTTAAGGGGAGCGCCTTTGTCCATAAATTACTAAACCGAATTAAGCGCAACTCACTAAACGCGTCCTCAATTGGCTGTCCAAAAAGTTGACCACGTATTTTAATCAGAGCTCCCCAAAAGCAGTTCATTAACATGCAGACATGGATGGGTCAGAAGCGGGAGAAAGGAGCTCCCAAAAACTAGGTGGTGATGGTGGGAAAAATCCAGGAGGTAACGGAGCTCTAGACAATAATCAAGTTGCTCGTTTGCTCTGATTTCATTCAGTAAAGTAACACGAGTTCGGATTAGTTTCCCAGCCTCTCCTCTCTTCCACACTCTGTATCTTTCTGGGTGTTTTCCCCAGTTTCCCAGGTGAAGGGGACTACTGGGGGATGGTGTTTCAGACACTAATGCACCGCAAAAGGCAGCCAACCACTTAAAGATTAAGTGCAGATCCAGCCAGGCGCAACCGAGAAACCGAAAACCAAAAAAAAAGGGAAGGAGAAGGTTCTCAGACAAAGGATAAAGCCTTGGTTGGCCATGACTACCCCAAATCCTCATACCACCATCTCCACCTCCTGTCGAGGAGGGTTCACTCAAACAAAGCTAATTAACAGATTTGTCAGCTTTTCATCACTTGGCGGCGCCCTCATTGTTTTCCTCCTCTTTCTGCGTTGTTTGACTTTTACACTTTTTTAACAACAACAAAAAAGCGGAGCAAGAGACAAGGCAAAAAATGCAAAGTATTCGATAAAAAATTAACAAGAAAAAATAATAAAGACTTTTGATATATGTATGCCTGCCTGTGAGTGAGTGTGTGGGTGGGATCGAAACTGGAAAAGTTTTTCAATTGTTAATTACGAGGCCAAGAAGGAAAGACGACCGACCTCGAAGTTGGCTGGGAGGTGCAAAGAGCGGGCCCAGGAAAGAGACCTGCCTCGGAAAGTGAACATTGTTAGGGCAACAATTTAAGCGGAAATTTATTAGAAACAGCTGGCTGCAAGGGGTCTTTCTCGAACACTACCAATCCTAATTGGCCTCGTTAACAGAACACCAAGACGAAGAACACGAATGGGGAAAAAGTAAAGGCAGAAGGGTGGAAGGATGGTCTCGTCTCAGCCAGCAGAGTTTAAACTAACTTAAACCCAAAGCGAGCAAGTGGGAGTGCGAGAGCCAGTCGAGCGCAACCCGACAAAGTAAAAAATGCAATCAAAGTTTTGTGCCCACCCCCTTCGGCCACGGCCAACCGTCCATCCGTCCGTCGCCCGCCCGTTCACCGAATTGAATGGTGTTAAGGCAATAAAACACCATCAAAGCCAGGTCCAGGTTCCAGGACGAGGCCGAGGACGAGGCACTAACTTTTCAATCTCTGCTGCAACTTCCGACAGAGACAGCCATGTGTCTGGGATTCCACCCGCACCCATGGCACTACACTGGCATTAATTATTGAACTATAAACTGAACTATGGGGAAACGGAAGGTATTAAAAAAATACAAATAAAAACGAAAAAGACATTTTAGCTAAATCTACAATTTGTATAAGAAATTGGTATTAATTTTAATCATTTTTTGTTTATCCTTTTGAAATAGATTACTTTTTAAAGTTACATTACATTATACTTTGTTTGGAATGCTAAAAACTTCTCTGGAGGCTTGGGATCAGTTTAAATTTCTCCAAAAAAGTTAGTTTTAAAGTTTTTTTTTACTTACATAAGTAAACAAATGTACAGCGAATAATTATTATTGCTCCAGTTTTCATACATTTTAGATACTTTATTAAATCCCTAGTTTCTTGTTCGTTTATAGCGATTTTAAATAACGTTATATGCAAGGAAAGTGATAAAAATAGTTGTTGATTTAAGAATCACTTGAAATGCGGGCCAAAAGTAAACTACAAAATGCTACACATGGCAAAAGAAAATTAATTTGCATTAAATTTTGGTCAGGCAATTTTTAATTCCATACTGTGAGAAATTCTGTTAAAATGATTTATTACTTAAAAGATTTTACAATGATTTTTAATAATATTACATTCAACTTCTTTCAAATCCACCAAATACTTGGCTAAATGTATTTTGTGTAGTACATTGTTCGAGTAAATAAATCGAATGCCTTAAAAATTCTGGTGTTTAATGCCTTTTTTAAGTGCATTCCACCCATTCCTTCTCCTTACCCTCGATTGATATGTATGGCGGAACTTTGGCCACAAAGCACAGCTAAACAGGGGGCGGCCAACCCGCCGGGGGTAAAACAGCAGAACCCAGCGGGAGCCAAAAGAAGAACAGCAAACAAGAACAACTGACACAAATTGCAAACTCATTAAATTAAAATTATATTTAATAACCGCGAGTGCACGCAGCCAGCGCCCGGCGATTTGCTCTAATGCCCAGCGACCAGTCCTCGCCTCGGCCCCACTAGCAGCGTGCAGCGAGCACCAAGCCCCATTCCTCCATTCCGGCAGAGAATAACCCCCAACCTCCGGGTGCATTCCTGGTTCTTTTTGTTTTTCCAGTTCCCGCCCCTCCGCCGCTGCCCTCGTTGGTGCCCAAGGCTCCGCCACCGCCACCGCCGCCCCTGGCACCCGGCGAGAAGCGAGTGCTCACCAGCACACAAAAGGAGACACTCGAGAAGCTCAGGTGAGTGCATAGCGACCCCTGACTACCAAGCCCTGATCCCCGATCCGGGTTCTGGCATTCGGTTCCCTGAATACCTTTTAGGATGACCATAATTCCGATTCGCTTCGATTCGCAGGACACGACCTAGAAGGCGCCCGGACTGGTCCGAAATGATGAAGGAGGTGGAGAGCGGCAGGAAGCTGCGCCATGTGGCCTGCAACGATAGGTGGGTATTAACCGGCGGGTAATCCCAGCCGGATTACACAAGTAGTTACAGATTGCAACACTCCCAAAAATTAAAAAACTAACTAGGGCGGAAGGTAAAGGTAAACAAAGCGGCGAAACTTTTAATTCCAAGCTTTGCCATGTTTACACAGTTAACTTTTTGGCCAAAACAAGTCTGCTAAATAGTTTCGTAATTAAAAATTAAATATAAAGAGGAAATAAGAAGAATAACTCATGAAAGCAGAGGAAGTTTCCGTCTGCAATGAAAACTTTAAGAGAAAATTAACTTGCAAAGTTCTAATGATTACTTAATCCCCTCACAGATCTCAGCCCATCTTAACATGCAAATCTATGACCAAAGTGGACGACAAGTTCATTTACGAAACGGAAAAGGACAACTCGCACAACAAGTTGCTCAAGCAAATCCAAGGCGGCATCAAGCTCAAGCCCACACGCACCAATGATCGCAGCAAGCCCGTGCTGGATGGTCTGCGCAAGTTTCGCCGCCAGATGACCATCGAGGAGCAGCTGCAAAAGTCGCAGTCGAAGATAAACATGCTCAGCGAGGCACCCAGCAGCCATGCTCTCGGTCCAGGCAGTACCACCGCTTTGGGTGCTGGAGGATCCCGCCCCAGCATTGTGTCGGCAATGTCCATTGACGAGGAGAGTCCCGACGAGCTGGACGACATCGACAAGATCCGTGACGATCTGCAGAGCACCAAGCAGATGCTGGCTTTGGAGCTGCGCAACCGTGAGGCGCAGGAACGTGAAAACAAAAAGCTGCTGGCCAAGATTCGCACCCTGGAAACCGAACTGGAGCGAGAGAAGTCCCGCGAGAAGAACCTGGAGTATGGTTCCAACGTGATCGTGGCCACCATGGATCCCACGCCCACAGCCGAACAGACCTTTGTGAACAGCCTGAAGCGCGAGGTCGAGGATGCACGCAAGGTGTCCAAGGAGGTGGAACAGAACTACAAGAGCACCAGCGAGCAGCTGGTGGAGGCCAAGACCGAGGTGGAGGAGCAGCGCCGACAAATCCAGCTGCTCGAGCGCAAATTGGCAGCGGCCTTGAAGGTAAGTCGATGTTTTGGGCAAGATTTGAGGATGGAAGGGAATGGATGTTGCTCAAAGTGTTGTCAGTTGAGACTGGAAAACGGTTTTAGGTTCGAATTTTGGGTATAACCTTTCCTAACTCACTATTAACCCTTTCCTAACATACTCTTGCAGAAGTAAATTAGTAAAATGTGATGTCCGTCTGCTTTAAAAACACAATTTTACTTTCACAAAACTAATTTTAATGAGTCTGCAGGGGTATTCCAAGCATCGGTTCCCGAGGCTAGACATCCTTTCTTGTTTTTAGTGTCGCCGGGGCCGGGTCGCTGCATCCGCTGAGGGCGGAAAGTAGACGGGAGCAGCAAACAAAGCCACTGCAATCAGTAGTAGCCACTTAGTGCCCCTACTTTAGTTATCCTTAGAAGCTATTGTAGCCAGAGAAACAGATCAGCTGACAACACTTGACACCAGTCTAGGATGGGTCTGGGATTGGACCACCGCCCAGCGACACCTCCCCTCACCTTTGACAGCCTGTAAAAACTCAGAATTTTTCCATTATTAACTCCGGTCTGCGCACAAAGGCTTTGACCGCATAATAATTGGTCAGAAACTTTCACAAAATTACTCACAACAAAGAGAGCAATTTCTAATTTCGAAAGTCATGCATTTAATTAAAACCATGCTTGGGCTTTAAAGAAGACTTTGAATTTACGCACAACAAAAACTCTTAAATTTTGTTGGTTTAATCGGAAGGAATTTTCTTGGCTCTTCGTAACTTAATACATACATTTTCTCTGCAACTAATGCAAGGTCTTCCTTTAAATTTGTGTTGTAAGCTTCAATTCAATCTCTTCTGATTTCGGTCAATTAGTTTCGGAAAGAAAAAGAAGACTCTCTCGTTCAGAACCGAGGGTTTTTAAGTGAACTTAGGAAATTTGTAAGACTTCAAAGACTTTGATTGCAGACCACCCTAAAAACCGACTCCTACACCGACACGCATGCTGCCTGAATAACCCTTACCAAGTTCCACCCAGACTCAAAGCGGTGTTATGACCCGCCATAATCCGTCCCAACCTCTGCCCATGGAAGCTTTCGCGTTCTTGCCCTCCGCAGCAACTAACCGATTAACCCGTGTTGACGCTCTCTTGCCAAGGCGACACCAAGCACTAACAGACCGCACATTAGTAATTGCTTTGCTTACGACGACGACGACGACTACGACGACGATTGCTTCCACTACGACCACTACCGCTCAGCAAGGCACCAGGTAAAGCCAAGCCCCGCCAGCGACGCCCTCACTAATCCGTACTTCTCTTGTATCCCCATTTCGTGTTCCGCCCAGGGCGGTGGATCTATGGATGGATCGCGACGACCCAGCGATGCCAACTTCGGGCGTGACAGTTCGCCGGAACTGGAGCTGGAGGTCAGCGAGAGCGATCCGGATGAGCCAGAGGAGAAGAAGACGGAGCGCAGGGAGCGCCGGTCCGGCAAGGAGCTGAAGGTCCTGCGCAGCAAGCTCACCAAGCTGAAGGTCAAGGAGGAGGCGGCCAAGAAGGAGAAGGATGCCCTCAAGCAGGCCATGAAGAAGAACCACGTGATCCTCAAGTGAGTACAGCATAGGGAACTCTTTGACCAGGAAGGATAACCAATTTCTGGATTGCCTTGCCAGGGAGGAGAACAAGAAGTTCAAGAAGCTGGAGAAGGAGGTCCAGAAGATGGCTGCCTCGATGAAACTAGACGAGGACGACGTAGACGGCGAGGAGAAGGACGAAGACGAGGAGGAGCCCGAGGAGAAGGACGAGAGCGAAGAGGAGGAGGAGGAGTCCGACGACGAGTCCGAGGAGTCCGAGTCTGAGGCCAGCGAAGCGGAAACGGGCAGCGAGTCCGAGCCGGAGGTAAGTATTACATGTACTTCCAAACTTACCTGTGCTTATATTCCTGATTTATCCTGCAAGGACTCGCCGAACTCCGTGAAGAAGGCGAACGTGGAGCCGCGGGTGAAGAAGCACGAGAGCCGGTTCGCCGCGATGAAGAAGTGCAACGTGCTGCTCCAGGCGAACGTGGACAATTTGCAGGATCAAATTGTGCAGGTGCGATCGCGGGCCACCAACTTGCAGGACGAACTGGACGCTGTTATTGCCGATCTGGGTTTCTAGTCGCCGTCCTTGTATCCTGTCTAAGTCTCCGTCTCCGTTCCTTGCCTTTTTTTCGTCCTTGCTGCCGGAAAATGATTATTTCTCTGATGTAAACAATTAATAAACAAACAAAAATTAACTAGAGATGGACAAATAGCGGGAAAAGGCGCGAAATCGGCTAAAAAGTTTTTTTTTAGCTATATAACTAAACAGCCAGCTATAAAGCTAAAAATCTAGCCATATAAAAAAGGTGGAAAACTTTGCTATGGACCAGGCACGTCTGGCAACGCCATGGCCGCTTTAAGGACTATTCAAGTGTGACCAGCTGCAGTTAAAAGGATATTTATATGTTTTCCTGTCGAATTGCAACATTAAAAAAGGATAATCAAATTTATATTTTAACCTTTCAATTTCTCTTAAAAAATAACACAGAATAAAAATTATGTCTTAAAATCGATAAATTTCACCCTAATTCTGGTTTATTTTTTTAAATTTTTTTAAATTAAACATGCGAAACATATTTACTCATAAGTCGTATTTATTATAGTATTTGTAAGCATGTATAACAATGTACAAAACAACAAATCGGCGAAATTGGCTAAACTAAACGCGCACTACGAGTATTTTCATTAAGAGTGGAGTGGATATCACGCGATCCTTCTTTTTTTGTTTGATTAAACTACGATCTGAGCCTTGATATAAGTTAAGTCTACGGTGAATGAACTGGTTCGATGCCTGGTTCTGGCAGGGATTGGGTGAGAACGATGGTGAGACGGGGAGAAACCGCGAACTTCTTCGATCGAAGTGGAACACTTTTATTCCAGCAGGATGAGCCTGAACCGCTTCCGCAGCGAGGACTCGCGTGGCAGAGTGCCCGCCCACTTCTTGAGGGCCGTCAGTACCACGGATCCCATCACCATGACGGCACCCACCAGGGAGTAGGCTGTGGGCGTCTCCCCGAAGAAGAGCATTTGCCAGACGAAGGCGAAGACGATGTCCGCACAGCGAGCAATGGCCACCGGCCCGGCCTGTTCGATCTGCAGCGAGAGGGTGAGCAGAATCTGGCCCAGGAAGCTGAACACGCCCAGCACTACCACCAGCCAGCGATCTCGTCCGCAGCTGGGCCAGCATACAGCGCCGATGGAACCGCACACGATGAGGGTGTAGACCAGAGCGATGGTTCCGAAATTGGTCATGATCACGGAGAAGTGCAGGTTCTTCAGCGCCCGCAGCAGTATGTAGACGTTGGCGCCAAAAAGCGTGGACGAAATGGCGGCCACCGGTCCCCAGATATCGTACGTCTTGCCGGACACATCCTCACTTTCGCCCGAGCCGCCGAAGAAGAACGGAGGCCTGGTGATGAGCACCACTCCCACCAGAGTCAGGTTGATGGTCAGCACATTGAACAGCGTGCACGGCTCCTTGAGGAAGGCGCGCGCGAAAATGGCCACGAAGACAGGCGTGGAGAAGATGATGACGCTGGCGTCCGCCAGGGGCATGTGCCGGAAGGCGTAGAAGCTGAGCATTAGGCCCGTGGTGCCCATGAAGCACCGCAGCAGCAGGATAACCCGCTTGCCCTCCGGAAATACCGGCTGTCGCGTGTAAATCAGGATCGGGAGCGCCGGCAGCAGGACTCCCACGAAGCGGAACGAGGCCAGCTCCATGGGATTCACGTCCACCAGTCCCTTGACAATCACCGAGCAGAGGGAGAAGAAGAGCGAGGAGAGCGTCGCCAGCAGGATGCCGAGGTAAGGACAATTGGCACCCAGGCGCCGCTGCAGGCGCTCTAGCCAGCGGGGGGCTGGGTCGGGGGGCGGGGCACTCTCCTGGAACTGCTGCAGCTCCAGATTCTCTGGCATTTTAACGGATTCTTGGCTAAAGTCGGTCCTTTTAAAATTTCAGCATCCTGCAAAGATCTGCATTAGTGTGTGTGTATTTTTGGGGTATGTGTGTGAACCAACGGTTTTTGTGTCTCACCTGCACTGAAAAAATCGATTTGGTTGGCTGCTTTCCCTTATTTTGGCTCCTGCCTGCTCTCTGCTGCCGCCTTTTCGCAAGCTTCACATGCACATCGCTTCCCCGCCGCCCGTTTCACAGAGTTTTATTCATTGTTTGCCCGCGGCGTGTATATTTAATTCAACATTTTAAATCTTTTTGCAAACGGCAATTGGCAAAAGCCTGCGCACCAGTGCTGCCACCTCTCGGACTGACACTGGGCCACCAGTGCTGCCAGCCTGCAGGATATGGTTGTCTGATAACGGTTTATTTACCGTTTTTAGCGTGATTTTGACATTTTTCTTTTAATTTTTTTATCATTTAGTTTAAGTTTTTTTGTATAAATCTTAAAATATTTAATTTTTAGTGTTAATAAATCTGCATACTGAATTTAATTTAAATATTTATCCAGCATTTTATGTTATAAGTTTAAGAGTCTAAACAAAAAGTGCATTAAATTCGATTCGGGAATCGCTATTGTGGTAATTTTTATATAGAAATATAAATATAAAAATATATATAAATAAAAAAATATGAATTGTAATTTTAAGGCTACAGTCACAAATTTTTGGTTTTAACAACACATCATTAAAAAAAAAAAAAAGTTCTAGCTTTTTCTAGCTAATTTTCCAAACTTCATTCCAAAACCGAGTTGGCAGCCACTGTCCGAAGAAAGAAAACAATGAGCAAAGAGTCTGGTGTGGTGGCCACCAGAAAATGGGCCATTGTGGCCGCCGGTGTGGGCCTGGTTTATGTTCTGGTGCGGCACAGGCAGAAGCTGCTGATTCCACTGCGTCGAATATTGCCAACCGGCAGCTGGCTGCCCCACCGGCGCATAGAAATCATAAATTCCGCTCAGGATCCGGCCACGCAATGGGTTATCAATGAGCTGAAACAGTGAGTAATGCGGCAGACTTCTTGTGAAATTCAGGGACTTACACTTACCCTCGTTTCAGACACTGCCAGAGCTTCAGGGTCTTGGGATTCGACTGCGAATGGATCACGGTTGGCGGCAGCCGGCGACCGGTGGCCCTCCTGCAACTCAGCTCCCATCGGGGGCTGTGCGCCCTGTTCCGCCTGTGCCACATGAAGCAGATACCCAAGGACCTGCGGGAGTTGCTGGAAGACGACGCTGTCATCAAGGTGGGCGTGGCTCCGCAGGAGGACGCCGTGAAGCTGTCCCACGACTATGGAGTGGGCGTGGCCAGCACTTTGGATCTGCGCTTCCTGTGCGTCATGGCGGGTCACAAGCCCGAGGGCCTGGGAAAGCTGTCGCAGACACACCTGAACTATACCCTGGACAAGAACTGGCGCCTGGCCTGCTCCAACTGGGAGGCCAAGCAGCTGGAGCCGGCTCAACTGAATTATGCCGCCAACGATGCCCTGGTGGCCGTGGCCATTTATCAAAAGCTCTCGAGAGATCTGGAACCAAGAAACTTCTGGGACCGGCGATCGTTGGACGCCCAAAGGCTGCACAACAAGTTCGAACCCTTCCTGGACGTGGACTTCACCAAGGGCTTCTCCCTCAGCCTCACCGGTAGCGGAGTCGCCCGGACGAAAAACGTAGGAGCCTCCAAGTCGAAGAAACTGCTGCCCAAAAAGCAGCCATGCCGAACAATGACCACCCAGTCGAAGACCTTCTACGACAACTGCCTGCTCCAGGCGCCCGATGGTGAGCTCCTGTGCACTATTGACAGACGCAAGGCGTCCTGGTACTTGGATCAAAATCTGGGCACTCGGATCAGCGAGGAGCCCTTCACAGTGCGCCTCAACTTTGAGCCAGCGGGTCGGGCGGTGGGTGATGTGGGTCGCTACTATCAGACGCCCAAAGAGAACCAGTGCGTTGTTTGCGGTGATCGGGATGCGTATATACGGAAGAATGTGGTGCCCAGGGAGTACAGAAGGCACTTTCCGCTGGTCATGAAGTCACACACCTCACATGACGTGCTGCTTTTGTGCCCCACCTGCCACCAGTTGAGCAATATCTCAGATCTTCGGATACGCACAAAGCTGGCCGTCCAGTGTGAGGCTCCTTTCAAGAATGGAGAAGGACACGAGAAGTATCGAATTGATCCGGAGCTGCGGTGAGTACTCTCGCACGAGTTCTAGTTGTTTTTTCTCAAATGAGATAACATTGTTTCCCTTTCCAGACGCGTCCAATCCGCTGGCAATGCTCTGCTCCAACACGGCTCGAAAATACCCGCTGCAAAGGTGGCAGAAATGCGTAAAACCCTTCTCGACTTTTACACGGACCAAACAGAGATAACGGAGGAGCTGCTGCGGCAGGCGGCCAGCGTGGAGTACCGCGTGGAGAATACAGACTTTTGCCAGCATGGAGAGCGGGTGGTGGAACGCTACCGAAACCAATTCGGCGGTCTGGTGGAGCTGGAGCGACTGTGGCGAGAGCACTTCCTGCACGCAATGCAGCCGCGCTTTCTGCCCGATCTGTGGAATGTCAACCACAATGCCGACCGCCTGGAGGTGCGAGCCAGCGAGGGACGCGTGGACGAAGCCGATTTGCAGGTGGCAGGAGTGGATGTGAGACCCAAGGTCGAATGATGACGTGCCTTTGTTGAGTTTATGCCAAGGGCTTTGTACGTTTTTTAATTCAATTTCATTAAACATAAACTAAAATTTGATTTGTGCTATGGTACAAAGACAAGACAAGGAGTCACACGGGTCATGAGCTGAGCATCTCTGAACTAACTATAAATATAAAGCTTACTGTATATGGGGGCATTAATACATTATGTACACGCTTGGAACTGGAGTGGAGCCAACCCGAGCTAAATGAACTCGAAGCCCTCGTACTTGTACTCCGTCTCAATACGCACCTCGGGCAGCAGGGTCTTGCCCGTGGTATCGAAGGCTGTGATAAAGGTGGCGGTCTTGCCGTTCAGCTCCTCGGATTTGAGGGCCACAATGATAGAGTCATCGGTGCCGGGCAGGAACTTGAAGCTGGAGAAGCCATGCGTGGGCATTGTGTTCTCAGGATCAAGGCGCACCGTCTCGATCTGGCTGAAGTTCTCGTCGGCAGAGACCAGGACATTGCAGCCCATGTGCTCATCCTTGGTCTCGTTGTATCTGTAACAGAATACAAATATTATTAGCAGGGGTTCCCTGGGTTCCTTAGCTTCAAAAAATCCTACTTGTCCTTGGAACATCGTCGGGGCAAAAAGAACCAGCGCTGCTTCTCTTCAGACCAGGCCCCACTCTCGTGGATCATGTAGCCCGGCCAGGATATCTGTTGCGATTGCAGCCGCAGCTGCTTGAAGTTCTCCACCCAGTTCAGGGATCGGACCTCGCCGCTGGGCGTGATCGCCTTCACGTACATGGGATTGTAGTTCTCGAAGTCGCCCGCACTCGTCGTCCACTCCTTGCCCATGGAGCCCACGTAGAGGGTCTGCTGCTTCACCGTGGCCCATTCGGACTTGAACCCCTTGGCACTGTGCCCGTCACCATCCAGCAGAATCACCCAGGGAATGGGCTTGTCGTTAACTATTTCGTATATCAATCCGGTGCGGTCGTCGAAGCTGAGCAGGCGGCCGTTGAAGGTCACCAGCTCGGAGAGCTCCATGCCACGACCCTTGAGGGCAAATGCAGATTCCAGGACTGTGGGCGCCCCATCGTCCCAGCTGATTTGGATCTCCGCCCTGGCCACCGTGTAGGTGAGGTAGCCCTTCTTGAGGTAGCTCCGCCACGTAGTGCTGCCGTCGCTCTTCTTCAACTTGGAGTTGGTGTCCAAGTCGGCGATCATGGCTATCCGGTAGTTAATCACCCCGCCACGCAGCACCATCGGGGGTGTGAGTGGATATGTGGCATTGTATATTTGCCCCCCAGGCCCATTGTCAAGGCTGCGGGCATTCGCGAAGCTGCGACGCAGCCAGTAGCCATCGGAGGACGACTGCGAGCCCTGGCGGGCAAAGTAGAAGAGCAGGACCAGGCCAAGGGCGCAGGCTATCAGAAGGGCAAAGTGGTAGTTGAAACGCACCGTCCGATTCCCGATCCTGTACGTGGGCGTCCGCAGGGCCGACCGCCAGTCGCGCATATACATGGCGCGCGGCGAGTGATCGGCGAGTTCCCGTTCCTTGTAGGCGAAAGCGGGGCTCTGGCTCTGCATCTAGCTGGTCGCACGTCAGCAAGATCTCGGCGGTGATGTGTCGGGTTTTCTCCGTCTGTGGAGTATTGTTTGGATGCTGGCGCGGTGTGACCAGGGCAGCCGGGGGTGCTCAGCTGGCGCTACAGCTGTTGGCTCAACCCAGTCGCTTAGAGGTGAGAAAACATTGATAGAAAATTAATGCATCGATGTTTTTTCAATTTTGGGAAAAACAAGAGGAACAGTCAGACAACGAAAAAAAAAATTTCTTAAAACCAAACAAATTTAAAATAAAAAATTAATAAATCATACAGGCCTGTTCTAGTTTCCACTCGGAAGTGAATTTGATAACATTTGCGGATTTCCCTTTAACATAAGCGAATTTCCCTTGGTGATTTAAGGAAATTTTTTTAATTTCCCTTAAATTCCCAAAGAAAATCAGCTGGTCGCTTTCAACAAAAGAGCTTGCCTTGTTTAAGATTTGCTAAAAGGGGCTGATCAAATTTTGGCCCGCTGTAGTCTCCA
>JAEIIL010021920.1:0-13820 GCA_018905715.1 Drosophila lini
ATTTAATTTATTTATATATATACGTATATATATATTTTTTTATATATGGTATATGTATGTATATTGAGCGCTGTGCAATTGGTTTTCCATGCGCATTTCCACTTGGATTCGGTTTTCGATTTAGTCCCATCAAATGGCAAATGACAACAATCTGTTTCTGCGGTTAATGTCCCCACCCACAGGCAATTCTTAACCCGCTGTTAACCCCCCATTTCTGGTGTCTCCCTGGGGGGTCATTAATCATGTGGGCGCCTCGCCTAAAAGTATGCAGTGGCAATTAAAAAATCTGAAAAAAATGGAAATACGCAAACATAAATTTGCAGCCAGACGTAGAGGGTAGTGGATGGAAGAGAGAGGAGAGAGGAGAGAGGGAGATTGCAACAATTCTTCTCTAAAGTTTGAAGCTTAATGAGCGCCACGAATTATCATAATATAATGGCCGTCCGGCAAGTGTGACCAAATCGGCAGCAAAAAGGACTCGAAAAGGACAACGAACTGTGGAACCAATGGATGCCAAGCGTGAGGCGGAGTCTCGGCCAGTCTCAGGATCAGGATCAGCACCCAGCTCAGGGTTGAGCACCACCACCAACAGCAGCAGCATGGAGGTCACAGTCAGCACCACCACCACCACCACCATCATTGAGTCCTCCTGCAGCTCGAGCAGCACAATTGTGGAGAATGGTGGCGGTGCCAGTGCCAGTCCAGCTGGCGGATCCTCCGGCAGCGCCTCTCCATCCCCGGCCTATATGCAGCATCACCTGCAACAGCAGCAGCACCATGGCTCTCCGCTGCATCACCTGCAACAGCTGCAGCATCATCATACCGCTCCGCCCTCGCCGCTGGCCGCCGTGCGTGGTGTAGGAGGAGGAGTAGGCGTGGGAGGATCTCCTGCCGCCTGCCTGGCCATTTGCTGCAACTCACCCGGCGGCAGCTCACACTTGGTACACTTGGGCCACGTGGGTCTGGGTCTGGGCCATCATCAGCTACCGCATCCTTCGCTGTATCCTCTGATGGCGGCCGCCCAGCTGGGCTATGCAGGATCTAGTGGTCCCAGCTCGCTGGTCAACTCACCTGCCTTGGGCAGAAGGAAGCGGTATACCAGCACTTCGTCCAATTGCTCCAGTCAATTCAACAATAACTATGCAGGATTGGATGTGGAATCGCTGGATGATATGTTGAGAAAGGTAAGAAAAGGGAGGAATTTAATAAAAGGGGGAAATCACTAGGGGGCTTTTGAAAACTCTTCAAAAGGTGTTTAAAATAATGCTATTATTTACAAGAAATGCATACTGAATTTGGTATCATAAAAAATTGTACGGCATACTTTTAGACCGTTTTTTAAAGGGTTTTGAAAAACCTTAGTGAAAAACAATCTTATCAATTTTAATATTATTTTATTTTAAGCCTAACAATTAAACAAAAAATATGTTTTCTAATTAGCCAAGTTTCTAGAAAATAATAATACCTTAAACTTAAACTTTTTCTCCTTAAAATGTAATCCCTTAAAGTTTTATGGTTCTTAGACTTGAAGCAAATAGGCTTGGACTCCGTTTTGCAAACGAGGAAATCAACGCTTGGCTTGTTTCGTGGCTTGCGAGTCCTCCTCCTCTTTAGGCTCCAAGTATTCCTTAACCCCCTATAACCCTACCGCTCCCCCCCGCCCACGCAAAACTTTGTGGTTTTCTTGAAGTTTCATTGTTCCGGCCAGTTTTTCAAGGGTTTCCCCGCCGCCTATTTTCTCCGTTTTTCCTGTCTGTGTCAGTCTCGGTGCTTTCTGCCCGTCTGTCTTTCTGTTTTCTTTCTTCCTTCCGTCCGTCCTTCCTTGCTTCCTTGTGTTTGCCCTTGTCTGTTTTGGCTGGTTGTCCGTTTGCTGTCCGTCCGCTGTCCGTCGGTCTGGTCCGCCTGTCGCAAAGCCATAAATCTTGAGCCTAGTCCGCACACAGCGTGTGGTCCTCCTCTAGGAACCTCTCCAGGACTCCTCCCTCCGAAAAATGTATGCAAAGCTTTTTGCTTGTTTAACATTTTTAAGCCGACTGCTGGAGTATATAGTATATATAAAGAGTATATATATACATATATATGTATGTATGTATGTAGTGAGGTTTATTTTCCCCCCCTCTATAAATAATATGCGACAAGTTTTGCCCCGGCCGCATGCGAACAATTTAAATTGTAATATGCTCGCTGCCCCCAAAACCGAGAAAGAAAATGGCAATAGAAAATGCCAATGCAAATGTGTACAGTAGTGTGTGTGTGTGTGTGTGTGTGTGTGTGTGTGTGTGTGTGTGTGTGTGTGTGTGTGTGTGTGTGTGTATTATTTTATTTTATGTGTGTAGAGGCGATAATGAACTCGACACGTGCCAAAAACGGGCCAAGGGGGGGCTTGGAAAAGCGAAAAATGCAACGCTCTATGCGGTTGCGGTTACCCTCTCTCCCCCTCTCTCTCCCTCCCTCTCTCTCTCTCTGCCTCACCTGCGATTGTCGCATTGCCGTTTGCTGGAAAATCCAGCGGGGGAAAACTCCACTGCATTGCATTTGTGGCCGCCATAAATGGGGTGAACATTTTCCAAATAAAAAGGGGAAGGGGGAAGGAAGGACGCTCACCCGATTACTGGTTGGCACAATTCGAGGCGAAGGCGAAGCGCGTGCATAATGGCAATTTGAGTAATGGTGCCAAATATGCGGACATTTCATTGTTTACCCAAAACAGCCACACAAATAGCGACCTTTGAACTCTGAGTCCTTAAAAAATAACGCAGAAAAGCAAGCTTACAGAGGTGCGAAGAGGTTAAATTAAAAAAATAGATAGAGAATACTTGACAGATTTAGAAGAATTCGGTTGTTGCTAAGACTGTTATGAGGTTATAATATCAGAAATATAAGGATATTTATTAAAAATGTAGATAAATATATTTAAATTAATATATTAGAATTTCTATGCTAAACATCAGGACTAAAGTTCCAAGAGAAACCCCTACAAAAATACATAAATTGCTTTTTCAAAAGCCAAGAAAGCAACAATGAAACTCCTACGAAATCAAAGCAACTTCAATTTAAGATTAACAAAGATCAAAACCTAGGCTCAAACAAGGCTCTACAAAAACTAGAAAAAAACCCTCCCCCCGTTAAGGACAAAGGAAAGTGCTAAAGAGCCCCCAGCCCTCAGAATGGTAGGCAAAGCCATCACACAAAGTCAAAGTAAACTTTCAATAGGCAAAAAAATAAAGCAAAAAAAAAAAAAACCAAACTTAAATCGAATTGGACGCACAGTCAAAACAACAAACACAGTCGTAGTAAGAGGGCAGAAATCTATACAGAGAACAAGGGAAGGCGGGCCAAGAACTTCTTCTTTGGTGGTCGCTTTGCACGAGAACAAACTTGTTCAGTTCAAAAACTTTTAAGTGAAACAGACGAAAGATTGCCAAAGATTTTTCGAGGGTACAGTTATGGCTCAAGAAACAGGACATTCGACAGGACAATGCACTTTCCAGTGTGCGGGTGTGAGGAGAGCCAACAGTTAACAGAATCCTGGTCTTGATATTGACAAGTACTCAAGCGAATGATTTGACTTGTAAGGAGAGTTATGAGCGGAGTTCTACTCAAAAGTTGAAGCCAGGGAAATTGAATTTAAAAGTTCGTTAGGAAAGAATTATTTAAATAAATGAATAAATGTAGAAAACCTAATAAGTGTGGCCAGGCTGTACTAGAAATGCATTTAGAGTGACCTAGAAACACTATAAATGATTAAATGATTGTTAAAAATTATCAGAGCACACTTTAAATATATTAAAAGTAATTAAAATACACTTTAAATACCTTAAAATATGACTGAAGTTTACTTTAAACGTAAAAAATAAATGTAAATAAATATAATAATATAAAAATCAATATAAAAAGTTAAAATAAGTGCGTTAAGAGTTACTAAATCACGCTGCAAGTGTCCAAAAACTGATCAGATTTTCCAATAAACATATTAAGGGTTACTACCTAACATTAAAAAAGCTTTGAAAGTGTGACCATTGCTTAAAAAATAATTCCTATGTTGAATTTCCAACTCTCTTTTACGAAATTTTCACACCTAGCTTAGATAAGATATGTTAATTCTTTTAACAAATTACTAGATAAAGAAAGTACATAGCTCACCCGCATTTCACCGCCTTGTAAGTTGTAATATGTCCTGCTTAGGGGAAAATAAGCAGGACTGGAAACTGGGAACGAGGACAAGTAGGGGGTGTGGGTAGTATGCCCAAAGTGCTCGTTAGCCGGCAGGAAATGCCTGCGTGGCAACAAATAAGCTCGGGCCGCATGGAACTGCTTCTCCTCCTTTTGTTACCTCTCTGTGTGTGCGTGTGAAATAATGTTTTTATAAGTCACCTTTATGTAATGACAATGGGGAATCATTAAATGTCTATTTGAGCATTTTTTATTTCGTTCACTCTGCTGCTTTTAGCCAAGTTTTATATGCGTATCCTTTCAGGCCATGTCCTTTTTGTGGCTGTAATTATGAGCTACGACCAACGAGCAGCGGCAAAGTATGCAACGATTTTTGATTGAAGGGATGTGAGCCTGGAATTGATATATTCCCACACACTCGTGGGAGATATCCTTAAATCCTTGGGATACTTTTCAGCTTGGCTAAAAGAAAACGAAAGGCCGAAACAGTAGCCCCATAAAATAGCCAAGAAAAGACTAACTCAAAACAAAAGCACAGAGAAAACACACACACACAGGAAAAGGCAACCCTTTTTACCCACCAAAAACAGTGCGTGTCCATCAGGGGATTTCCCTTCAATTAGGATTAATACTCAAGATACCAAAAGGAGAAAAAAAGAACACAAAATACGAGCGGGAAAAACGAAAACAACGGAAAAATCAACCCAAGGCAAGAAGCAGAAGATATCCCTAACTAGGGTAATGTGTTACATGTGTGTTTTTATTTTTTTTTTTCCCCTTTTTTTTTGGAGAGCTTTGTGGCTCTAAGGAGCCGGGGGGAGGAGAGTGGACAATCCTTTTTTCCACCCCCTGCCCTAGGAATGGAGCACAATTGAGGCATTATTAGTAAAGTAGTTTTACATACCAAACACACTGAGAGAGAGAGAGAGATGGAATTCGTGGCCAGAAAAGTCGAAACAACTTTTCCCCATCTCTCTGGCTTCCCTTGGTTTTGCCTTGACTTTGATGAGGGCTGACGCGATCCAGGACTTTCTGTCCCTTTGCTGCCAGTTGTGAAATGTTTGTGATTCCTTCTTGGGTTTAAATTGCTTAAAAGTACAATTTATCACAATTGCCAATTGGATGACCTTTCTCGGTCCTTCTCTCTCTCTACTTCTCTGTCTCTGTATCTCAACAACTTGACCGACTTTTGGACCATCCTACGCCTGGCTTTTTCCCCGAATTTCTCCTCTTTACCGCACCTCCATCAGCTGTCAAAATGACTTTTCTTCTCTCTCCATTTCCCTGGCTGTTTATTTTTGGGGCTTGGGTCATTGGAAGTGTTTTTGGTTTTTCGTTTTTTACAGTTTTTGAGGTCGAGAATTTGTTGAAAACTTTTGCGTTTATTTGTTTGTTCAAGTTGGAATGAGAAATACAATATAGTTGATTTGTTGTCCCAGTTATTTCGCTTGTGTGTTTGGGTACAGTCTCTGTTGAGTTGCACTGAATAATCTATCGATAATTGTCATGAATAAGAGAACGATAAATGTCAAGTGTTTAAATACAAAAATTATAATTTATTAACAATGTTTATGTGGTGTTTAAGTAGTTTTTGTATGTGTTTAGTTGAAAAAATGCTTATTTAACTCCTTTAATTAGTCATTCATAAATGGTACAGTCTTTATTATCGATGATTTCGATAAATGCACTTTTCCCATAAAATATTCAATACTAAAATTCCCCATTTAAATTCCAATATAATAGTGTTTCTATTCTTCATTGTTTGAACCCATTAACAAAGCACTCTTGTCAAATTTTGGCTCTACATTTCCCTCGTGCATACGGCGATTGTGAATTTTAAAAGCGAATTTCCATAAGCACCGCCAGGCGTAGTCCATTATGCAACACCTGTCGCTAACCCGATAACCGATAACATTGTTTCGCTGGCACACAGACACACACACACACACCTATATAGACGACACTTTGTGCCGACACTTTGGCGCAATATGCAAATTTAATATGATTTTAATTTGGCCAAGCAGCCCAGAGTCTCCCGCGCTTCGTTTTTTCTACTTGGTTGAGGAGAGGCGACATGACGTCAACATGTCGTCATCGCCGTCGACGTCGTCATTGTCATCGTCAAACTATTCAAAAAGAAGCAGCCATCGCTTGCCGTTTTGTGTTGCACACTTTTGTGCGGAGCTCCCCAAGCGGGGGAGCCGCAGTTCACAGGACTCAGGTTGTCCTTTTGTGCGACGACAACGACGACTCCCGCCCTGCTATATTCATGTTCACGTGTAGATTTTATTAAACATATGAATTCATTATGTAAATGCTGTTCCCCGGCCAAAAGCCAACAAAGAAAAGCCCGCAAAAAATAAATAAAAAGAAAAGAAAAACCTCCTGGAAAAAAATAAACCAAGAAGGAAAATTGTATGGAAATCGTCGCCATGCATAGTTGGGCAACGGTGGGTTAATGGGTTATGTGCCGTGATTTTCGAGCGACCCTCCAAACGAACCCCAACCCCAACTCCAACTACCACTTTCAACTCCTTCTCCTGCTCCTTCTCCAATTCCATTTACACATTTCCACATTTCCATCTACCATTTTCCTTAGCCAACCAACTCGAACTTCAGGTCTTTTGTTGATTTTTATGTAAAGCGCAAATTGATTTGCCATTGGGAATGGAAAATGGAAAATGTGAAAATAAAATATGAAAAAAAAGGGCAAATGGAAACAGTCGTTGAGGTTAAGAGGAAAATATGAGTTCATTTGCTGAATGAATCTATAGAGGTATACTCCAGGGCAAAGAGTTCTTTAAGTTATATAAATTAAGTGTGTAATTAATAATAAAATTTAAAAAATAAATAAATAAATTTTGTATTATTTATTGAAAATTATAATAATATAATGAAAATATAGTTAATATAAAGCGATAATGATAATGTTTATTTTAGAGGTTTATCTGCAGTTGTTCATTGATAATCCGGCTAGAGGGACCAAATGAAATTATATTTTTTAACTCAACTTATGTATGTGTACAATGTATTTCGTTATATATTCAACATATGAATAATATTTAATATTTACTGTTTAATTATACATTTATACAACTCTGGAATTTTTCTTACAATACCCTATAAATTATGAAAAAAAAAATTCCCTTTCCAATTTGTTCTCTTTCCCGTTTCCTTTTTTTAAAATTGTAATTGAATTCTCCTTTGTCTGTTTCTTTCCAGGTGAGTCCTCTTCACGAAGTATAAGTAAAAAACTCATTAATTTGTCATTGGGTGAGTGTTACGTGATCAGTTTGGGGGTTTCTTTCAACCTTAACTTATAGCGGGGTTAAAAGAGACTTATAGCCAATCTTTAACTTTAGGAAAATCAAGATAACAAAAAGCTTATGGTCTCTATAATAGTTCCTCTCTTGTTTTCCTCCCAAAAAATGCATAATATTTAACCTATAATCTCCTTAATATCTCGAAAAACAACTTAATGCAATATGATGTCCTGTTGAATGCGTGAAAAACACAAGTTAAGTATGGCAGAAAACAACCTTTAGCTGCTGGCTTTTTCCCCGGCAAATGCTTTTGGGCTCCAATCACGACAGCCGCCTGGCTGTCACTCAGTTGTGGCTCCTCTTTCTACCGCCGCCTCCAATCTCATTTGCCCCAACCGCTTGCCACTTGCCACACCCATGCCCCATGCCCTCTGTTATTGTTGTTCGCACACAATTAACACTCGAAATGTTTAACAGGCTTACAGTGGGCTCAAGTGGCAGACGGACGACCGACGTCTGCTACGCTCCGCTCTGGCTGGGTGGTGGGGCCAAGGATAGGGGGGTGTGATTGCAAGTTGGTCATACGTGGCCACATTCCCACATCCTCCCAGGCGAACAAGCAACAACATGCCACTTAATTTCATTTCTTTTCATTTGAGACGAGCTAAAGGCAAACAGTGGGGCAAAATATTGTATTTAATGATCATATTTAAGAAGCTATTGGTATATTTAATTCTTGTTTTTAGATGTCGATAGTTTGTATATATTTATCTAGTGTTCCTTTAATACTTTATACAAAATGTATCGAAATTTATCGAAATTCATATCACCTGTGCCTATTAATCAAGTATTTTTAATGGAACTATTTCTTATTTAATTAATATTTATATATATTAATATCAAATATATAACAATAATTAATCGAAGTTATAGAAATGTATCGAAACTAATCGAAATGTTTAAAAATTCATCGAAATTTATTAATATTTGTGTCATAATTGTGTAGTAATTATACACTGCTCTTGCTCCACAGTGCTGTCATTGCCCCTTCTACCTTCATTGTTTTTGTTCGCCGACATGTATTTTCCGTTTTTTCCCCTCCCTCGCTTTTCCAGCCTCGTTTTTTCCGCCGCCACCGCAGCAGCAGCCCCCCCCTTCCCGCTCATTTTTTCTCGCTTGTCATAAAGCGGCGTGAATGTAATCAAGGCGGCTATTATTCTTAGATTTGAAGCGCAAATGAAAACGCCCGAGTCGAGTTGGCAGCTTGCCTTTCGCAGCGTCCTTTCTTCTGGCGCTCCCTTTTGCCTGCTCCTTGGGTTCAATACAAACAATGGGCCACGTATGTGGCATATGCGTGTCTTCCTTTTGGAATAAAAACAGGGAGCAACGAAAAAAAAAAAGAAAGGCGAACGCGTTGTGGCATACAAAAGCCTCATTGTTCGCCTGCCGAAATGGTTGCCGGTTGCCGGTTGCCGGGGGTTCCCCAGGATGGGACACATACATATGCATATGTATATATATGTATAGGTATAAGTGCTGTTTGCTTAAATATGCAAGCCCATTGTGCGAAGCTCCTTTTTCGGGTGCCGCACATTTTTAAGTAACTTTCGAGGTGGCCGCCTTTGGCACCTTCGTGATTCCTGTCCGTCACACTTTTCCGCACAATTCATATTCGCATTCGCATTCGCATTCCCCATATTCACATTCACGTTCACAATTCGTTATTCATTCGAGTGAGTGCCCTGATTTGTCATGCAAATTCAATTAGCGTTTCGCTTGCTGCACAAAGGAAAACCGCAGCGCCGAAAATTATGCAACAGTTAATCAGAAAAAGTGCAGTGCCAGCGTTGCACAGTTTTTTAATCGATAACGATGACGATGACGACGACGACGCCAGGCAGTCTGCGGATTCAACCGGCGTTCCATTCCATTTCGTTTCGTTAGCCGCAATTGCTTGGCTTTGGTTTGACTTTTGACCCGTGCTAAGAAGGAGGAGGAGGTGGCGGCGGAGGTGGAGGTGGTAAAGCAGGAAAAGCGTTGGAAATGAGAAATAAAAATGGGGGCTTGCCCAGGGCAAACAATGGCATTGTAATTTTGTACATGGCCCATGAATGTACTTTATAATTTGAGGAAATGAGGAGGTTTCGGTTTTTTATAATGGGAACCTTGACCTTTTTTATTTTTAGGGGAAAATAATACATATAAATACCTTTAATAAGAACCTTAAAATCTGTTTATAAAAAGAAAGAAAAGAAATTAATTTTTTGTTGGCTATTTAAGCCTCTTTTATATTTAAGTAACTATCTTTTAGGCATGGCTAATTTTTAGGCAATTTCTCAGAAATGGTATTCTCATATCTAACCTCATTCTCATATTTCTCACTCTCCGAAAACAAATTTTAGCTAGTTAAAAGTACAGTTAGAACCAAAACGCAATTGCTGGATATCCCATGGTCTTAACCCTACTTGTTTTGGGCCACTTATTCAGCCTTTTTTTTTTTGGGGTTTGCTGGCACTGCAGCAGTGGCACAACGTCGGCTTTTGTTGCCACTGCTCTTGCTTGCTGCTTGTGCATGCAGTTTGGCGCTTTTTTGTCTTCGCGTCAATGCCGCAAAAGCCACTCGAAACGAAACATGTTTGCTTCGCCTGCACTCTGTCAGCCATCTCTCCTTCTCTCTCTCTCTCTCTCTCTCTCTCCACCCACACAGTGGCTGTCTCTTTCGCTCTTCAACCACCGCACAGCAAACAGAATTATTGAAGCGCGTCGACCGAAAATGTGAGGCTCTGGAGCGGCCATTTCCGGCTTTTTGGTCAGTTTCCCCAAAAACCAAAAAGGCCCCCGAGCCCCCTGTAGCTGTAGTGCTGTAAAGAAATTAAATTGCAGTCGCTACCAATTTTCGGTGGGGCCCCAGCGTTAACTGAAACGATAAACGATAACCGTAACAGGTTCCAGCTTAATTGGTGCATTTAGCCCTGGCAGATTGTGTCGCCAAGATCGTAATTGGTCTTGAAATGAAAATAAAACCAGAAAGAAAAGTGCATAACTAAATAAAGAGAGAGTCAGGATGCGATAAATTGAGTTGTAGTAGGTAAATATTTTATTTTTCGATGATTTATCGAATGATTTATGATTTGTTATCAACTGTAAGCTTGCCATCAATGGTCTGGAAATAAAAACAAAACCAGGAAATTAAGAAAGTATGGAAAAGAAGGGCTAAAGTTGATAAACATTGTATTTATCGATGAATTATCGATTGGCTTGTGATTTATTGTTAACTCAAAGGCTTATATCGTAGCCTATTGATTTTTATAGATTTATTTAAACCATTTTTGTTTGAAATATTCCTTAAGAAAATATATGCCTTTTTGATATCCTTTTAAAGCGATTTTCAAAGCCTTTTTTGAGTGTTATTCGATCACTATTCATGGCCAGCTTTCCGCTTGCCTAGCCTGTGCCTGCCCGCCTCAAGCGATTTTTGGCCAAATGAGCAACTAACTGAGGGGCAGGTACGAACGTATACCTCCTTCCCAGAGTTCTTTCCAGAGTCCCCTCCCCTCCTTTCTGTCAACAGCCGCCGCAGATTTTTGTTTGGCCGCTTTGTCTCTGTCGTTGCTGTTGTTGTGGGCCAACTTTTGACTGCTCAAGCAGCAAATCATATTGCTCGGCAGCAGTGGAAACTTTGTCAACAATGTTGAATAATTAAAATGCTCCCTCGGCATCAAGTCTTTGCGAAGAGCAACGCTTCGGAGACGGCGAAAGGCACTGAAAGAAAATGTAGAAATATTAAGAAAAAATATAGAAAAAACTAGAAAAATATAGAAAAATCTGAAAAAATCTAGAAAAATATAGAAAAATCTAGAAAAATTGAGAAAAATATAGAAAAATCTAGAAAAATGTAGAAAAATCTGAAAAAAATCTAGAAAAATATATAAAAATGTAGAAAAATATAGAAAAATCTGTATAAAATGTTTTTAATTCCGATATGTATATATATTCAGGATCTTCTTTGTCTCCTCTATATCTTTTATATTTTTACTATAATTTTCCCTTCTTTTCCCTATAAAAACCCCTGTTTCCCTGAGTGTACTCTCCTGTAAGCTGACAGTTTCCCGAAAAAGGCAGGACAAGTCCTGGTCCTGAGCCTGGTGGCAGGGCTCATCAGCAATTCTCAATTGCTATTATAATATTTTTTGCCTTTGTTGCCGCCTCAGCTTCAGCTTCAGCATCAGCGTCTTGGTCTATGTCTGTGTGAGCCTGGTAAACACCTGATACAATGCTAAAAGGGCCAAGAGTCATGGCTCCCTCTCTCACTCTCTCTCTCTTTTCGCATTTTATCCTGGCGATGTCAGGACTCGCTTAATGCGCAGTCCCCGTGCAGTGCCCAAGTTTTGTGCGAGCTAAAAATTCATCAACTTTGTTGCATAATATTTCAATAAAGAGCTGGGGAGCATGGGGGACAGGCTGTTGGTGTCATAAAATTAAAGCATACTTTGCAGCGTTGACAGACGGGAGCCGGAAATGAGCTGCCGCTGCTGCTGCTGCAAGCATTTCGAATAGTGCACTGGGGAGTGTTTTTGGGGACCAAAAAGTGCTCTCTATATATATAGGAAAACATATTGTGAAATTTGTCAACATTCCTTAGGCCTTCCCCCCGTTCCCCATTCCCCTTGACTACACAGGCGGCAAATTGGCTCGTAAATTAAATGAAGCGCACTTCCCAGCTCCCCCCCCCCTAGCCTGGCTCTAATAGAATTTTCCATTTGCATTATAAAGCAGTGCAGCAGGAGCAGCGGCACCGGATGGATTGGGTTGCTTTTGGGGTGGGGCTGTTGATTAGGAAACTTTTTTTTTAGACAGGAGTGGAGTGGCAATTGTATTTTTCCAGGGGAAACTGTACTTTTGCTGAAAGATTCTGTGCTGAGCTGTGGCACAACTGTACTTTTGAAGTAAGAGTTATGAACTTTTTTTTAAATTGGGATGTCAAAGTGAAACCGTAAGAAATAAAAATTTAGAAAAGGAACGTGAATAGTCATGCTCCCGAGGCAACTGTTCCTTTAGCGAGACTGTACTATTAAAAGTCAAATCAAGTAAATTTCTTTTAAAACGAAATAATCTCTCCCAACTAATATTAACAAAAGTTACCTATCAAAAACCACTATAAATCCCCATTAAATCTCAAAACTAAAGTACTTTTGACGCAACCATAAGCACTTAATACCACAAATTTTAGAAGCCAACAAGCCAACTTGATGGAGCTATAATTTGAATATGGCTCCATGATGTCCATGATGTCCATCCGCATACGACCACCTCGCTCCCTGGTTTTTATGGTGATTTTTCGTGGCCAGGCACGAGGCAGCGAGGCTTCTGTATAATTTTGTATAATTTTAATCCAATTAAACTTAATTAACTTGTGTGCAGCTGAACGTAACTGTAAACCAGGCGGCCATTTTGGTGCCCCGACACCGACACTGACCCCGAACTTTGCTTTTCGAAGCTCTCCCTCTCCCTCTCTCTCTGTGGGCCTCGTTTCCGGAGTCGTAATTATTACCACTTACGGCTAAATACTCAAGTTTCCGGCAACATATATTTTTTGCTGTTGTTGTTGTTGTTGTTGCTTGTGCCGCTGGCCAAGAAAGTTCAACGAGTTTGCAGAGCGAGTGTGTGTGTGGCAGCCGCAGAAATTCCCGTATCATGCAACCGCAGCAAATAGCAGCAGCAACAGCAACAACATCGGCGAAGTGAAAAGTTTGTAGCCAAATTCCAAGGGCACTTTTCCGCGGGATAAACTTTTGCCTTAATACCTTTGCCCACTTCCGGTTGCTACCTTCCACCTTCTGCCACTTCCGGTTGCCTTTCTTACTTGCTGTTTGGCCACTTTGAGGCGCATCAAATTTATGTTTTACCTTCAGCCCGGGCATAAATCTTTGTTATTCGCCGAAAAGGATCTCGGCACACACACACACACAAGCACCCATAAAGGTCCAGTTCAAAGAGCTGAAAAATCTCGCCTGCTTTTTCCGCAAGTCGCGTAATTATTTTCGTCCCTTTTTTAGGTTTTTTTCAGCTCTTTTTTTTGTAACTCTTCTTGTTTCCTTGGTGTTATTTTTTTTACAAACATTTTCTTTTTATTTTTTGGAAAGTTGGCCAGGCCTGTGATGTGCATTTCATTTGCTGCTTTTAATTAAGGCCCAGGCAGTCTTACTTTTGGGGTTTTTTTTATGTTTTATTTTTATATGCACTGAAATTGAAAAGTTAGTAAAGAAAAGGTCTAGAAAACTAATAAGAAAAAATATTTATTCAAATTTCAAGTTTTTTTTAGTATTAACAAGAAAGGAAGCTAACTTCGGCACACCGAAGTTTTTATACCCTTGCAGATTGGTT
>JAEIIL010021930.1:0-19538 GCA_018905715.1 Drosophila lini
TTCTCTTGTGATGTAATCGCTAACATTTTTTGTCTCCATTTTTATATATATAGATATATAAACTTCAAAAAAAAAAAAACATTTATTTGTTTTTTAATCGTTTTAAAGGTTCGTTTCCCAAAGGGAAATTAAAATTTTAAAATATAATCTTTAGATTTTTTCTATCAGATAGGTAACTTTAGGGAGCTGAAATCTTAAGCGATCAAAAGCTCTTACAGTTTATGCTTTACTTGAAGAATCTTTTGGAAAGGTGTGACATTTGTTATTTGTTGTAGGTGAATGTCATTAAAGGTTTATTCCAAAAATACTAAAACTAAAATTTCTGTTGCTTGCGTCTTTGCCGTTAGTATCCAGTTAGAAATTTACAGATCAACATATGGGCCGACTCGCACTCCAGGATAATTCTAACATACCCTTTGCCTTGGTCCGTCTCTTGCGGCTGTGCGCTTTCTAAGCGTTAATCTCGAACAGCTTGGCCACCTCGTTGAGGTTATCATAATTCTGATTCTTATTAATAATAGTCCTAGCTAAGCCTATCCGGTTGAAGAGGTTCCAGAGCAGGATGCCCACGACCTTGTCGTTCTTCATGTAGAACACCACGCCCTTGCCGTAGTTCGCCGAGTCGTCGGGATCACAGGTAATGCCATCTTTGGTAAAGACTTCAACATCGGCTGTGCCCATGGAATTGCCGCCTTCCTTGGGCTCGGCCAGGTTGTCTACGCGTTCAGCGGCATCCGAGGGCAGAGCAAAGACTCCCACGGTGGGCAGCGAGGAGTCCACCAGGCCGACGCCTTCATAGCCGATCTCAGGACCCAGATCCGACCAGAACATGCTCTGATACTCGTACGGTTTCTCTGTAAGTGGAAGGACATTTGAAGACATTGTAATCGGTAAAGAAATGATACTCACTAGCTCCCGTCATGTTCTCACCAGCCAGCCGGCCCGAGACCATGGAGTGATCATAGTGCTCCACCCGCCGTCTGCCTAACAGCGGGTCATAGAAACAGGAGACGTCACCAGCCACGTAAAGGTTTCGCCTGGCCTCCAGCTCAGCGTTGACCACAAAGCCACCGCGGCTCCTGTCTACTTCCAGCCTGCTCGGGGCAGCGAGCTCCGTGTTGGGTGAGCAACCAACACAGACCACCACCACATCGGACATCAGGGTCATGCCATTGTTTAGCTCCAGCTTCAGATCGCTCTCATCCCTTGTCGCGTTCCGAATGCTGGCATTGGGAATGACGCAAACGCCCTGCGCCTCCATCTTGGCCATCGTCCAGCGGCTGAGGTAGTCCGGCAGGACCTGCGACATATTACCGTTCTCCTCGAACACCTGATATACTTTGCCGCCATCATTCTCCTTGGAGTAATGGGCCAGGGAGCAGGCCAGCTCGCTCCCGATGAAGCCGTTGCCCACGATCGTGATCGATCGCTTCTCCTTCGCCAGTTTGCGGAGGTGGTCGAAGTCGTCGGGAGTGCGATAGACCATTACCTTTTCGCGAATGCTGGGCGGCGCATCCTGGAAAATGTTGAGGTTCTTGGGGGAACAGCCAGTGGCAATCAGACACGAGTCGTACCCGATCTGATAGCCGTCGTTTAATGTCACTTTCCGCTCATCATGATCCACCTTCTTGACGGCGAAACCGTGAGCGACGGCTATACCCTTAGCACTGCCTGCCAAGTTCTCGGGTTCCACGAAATACCCTTCCGGTTCAAAGAACAAGCTAAGGTGAAAAGTTGAATTAATTACAGCATCCTAAGCTGCTTATAAACATGCACCTTCTTTCGGAGCCCGTCCACTGCTGGAAGCGGTAATCCTTGATGGGATCCTCGCTTGGGTTAGGCGTGTACCAGATCTCCTTGGAGAGAGGCGGACGCATGTAAGGTTTGCGGGGCTCGTTGCTGATTACCAGGACCTTAGCAGTGGCATCGTTGGACTTGATGGCTCGACACGCAGAGAAGGCAGCAGTGCCGCCGCCGACAATCAGGTAAGGAACGTGGCTTGGCAGTTGCTCGGAGCTGGCAGGACCTGTAACGGAAAACTCAGAAATATATAAAAAGTGGAATGGGAAGAACACATCCTCAAGTTCATAATTTTTGTTTATATAATATAAATAAATATTTTCCTAAGTATTTTCCACTCACTTGTAACCAGACCAGCTAGGAGTCGTCTCTTCCGGAGCTCTTCTTCCTCAGCTGCCTTTCTGGCTTCACTATCGTCCGGCTGCCGCGTCAAGAACCAGGTTAGCTGCAGATTCAGAGACCATTTAGTGGGGTTTCTTTTGAAACTAAGATATAATCCTACCAATCCTCCAGTAAGCAGCGCCGCCAGCGCAGCCAGTAGACACTTCAGACGGAGATCCTTCAGCCGGCACTCGCACTCCTCATCACCATCACCGCCACCCGGAGCACTTCCTTCATTACAGGGCGAGCACCGTGTCTCCTGCCTTTTGCGCTTGAACTCCGCGCAGGGATCCTTGGGTTTGCAGGGGTCCTTGGGTTTGCAGGAATCGATAACGGGCTCGCAGCTATTGAGCTCACATTCGGAGGATTTCAGGACATCCTTGGCACTGCAGACTTGCACGTCCGGATAGCCCTAAAGATCAATCAAGGAATAAGTTAATATATCAGAAGGTAGCAAGCTTGCAAGAAGAATTTAGATGACATTTAACTATTGATCCTTGCAGCTTAAAAATAAAGCTTTTTGATCGTATTCCTTAATAAATAATTACTTTTATAACTAGCTGCTCTGACTGCGGCGGAGCTTGATAGTTGACGTTCGGAAAGCCGGGGGCACTAGCTTGGTCTGAAGCCTCTGGATCCGCACCCTCGTCCAATTCCGTTTCGTACTCGTAGTTCTTGGGGATGCAGACCTGGTGGTTCGGATATTTTTTGGCTTGCATTTTGCTGCGAGCCTCAAAGGTGCGTTTCTTGACCATTTGATAAAGGTTGTTGTGCGCCGACCGGAAAGAGGCTTAAATAGGAAACGGAACAACAGAAGCCAATGAAAAATATGTGGAGGGGAATATAAGCTCAAAAACGAACCGTATGTCGGAGGCGGCTGTAGTGGCGGCGGTACCAGTATCCTTCTGTTGGCCAAGATGTACGCCTGGCGAAAGAACCTTCGCGTCAGGCATTGGACGCCCCAGATACTTATAATACTCATAATGTAAGTACTCTGACGGTGCCAGAATAAGTGAATCCTCAATTGTTTAATAACGTGTTTGTGTGGCTAATATTGTGTTTTGTTTACAAAAAAAAGAAAGAAAAACTAATTTTCATGACAAATTTTTCAAGGTAAAATATGGCTGAGGATCGAATGCTGTTTTTAATAAAGCACATAGTTTATCCTTGAAGTTTTTGAATACATTGAATACAACATTTTAGGCACAATCTCGGAGAAAATTATAACATTAAAAACCTAGTTTATTTAGGAAAATATAATCAATAAAATGTATTCTTTTTTATTATAAAAAAAGTTCATAATAATATTGTCCGAACTGAAGTTAAAAATTAAATTTTTGCACCGCGCTTTAACATCGAAAGCTAACTATCGAAATTAACTATCGAAAGCTCTTGTTGGATTTAGCATTTTCCAGCACACTGCGACGGCCACACTAAACACGGAGACAGGGACAGAAAATACAACATGACGGAAGGGCAGCAAAGGAATGCAAAATAAAGGGAAAGACCAGAAGGAAGCGAAGATCGATTGTTGTGAACAGAAAGAAGAGATCAATTAAAGCCCTCTGCATTTCACACGGAGATATTTGTCACAGAAATTGCTTCTTTTTTTTATAAACACAACAAAGACTCGCGAACACACACACGTTACCACCGCCGCACATTCGTTGTTACACAATTTTGGGTTCATTTGCTGTGACCACCGGAATCGGGACACATTCGCCATGAGTGGTGTGTGGAGCGGGCGCTGCCTGACGCGGAAGTTCGTCCGGCAGGCGTACATCTTGGCCAACAGCAGGATACTGGGACCGGCGCCGCTGCACCGCTCGCCGGCAGTGTACAGTGAGTTGAGGTTATGGTCTCTCATGTTTTTCCCGACTCATCCGGCGTTGCCTTCTCCTCCGTATTTCAGCAGCTCTCCGGTCGTCGCATAGCAGCCTCTATCAAAAGGTAACTTCAAACTACAAGCCTCCATCTCCATCGGGACACTTCTTACAGTAGCATCTCATTTCATCCCCCCTCAATGCCCTCTTCCTTAAGCACTGGTTACTTATTATTCATTGATTTAATGGTTTTCAGGAAGGCAAGACCTTATGCAGCGCCAAGGATGTCCTTAAATCTAGGGACAGTTCATACTCACAGTCCAGTTCCCACAGACCCAGTAGCCCGCTTAGCAATGAGGATGGAACAGCCTCCAGTGGCGATGATCAGGACTCCGAAAGCCAGAAGAAGGATCTTCGCCTGACGGGCCTGCTGGCTGCTCTGGCGGCATTGTTTGCCGGAGGAGTGGTATTTTTGAGTCTTGTTTTTAAAGAGAATCTTGTAAAATACCCCAATTTCGTAGATAACCTGGTACTTGACGCAGAAAACAGACGACGGCGACGCCAAAAGTGCAGCAAATGAGCAACGGAAGCGTAAACTGTCAGTTGGTCCAGCCACAAGTAAGATATTTGTAGATAAAAGATATTCATTCAAAGTAAGAGAATGGTGAAATATACGTTCCTGCTGTGTTAACCAATGATATCAGCCTGTTCCGATACGAATATTTTGGCAGTCACTCACAGATTAGAATTATCTAACCGCATTATCAATAATCATAGTTGTTTCTACAAAAATTACAAGCTCATGCTCTCAGTATGTGTTACCCCTTCAGCTATTTTTTTCTTTTCCTAATTTTCCGTTTCAGCTCCTGCTAGTTCCAAGGACCTGCCAAAGCACGTTCCATACCTGATCGTCGGCGGAGGCACTGCTGCCTTCTCTGCGTTCCGAGCCATCAAGTCCAACGATGCCACCGCCAAGGTCCTGATGATCAGCAACGAGTTTCGCAAGCCCTACATGCGTCCGCCTCTTTCTAAGGAGCTCTGGTACACGCCCAACCCGACCGAGGAGACCAACAAGGATTACCGCTTCAAGCAGTGGACTGGCTCAGAGAGAAGGTGCGCTACAATTGAAAATCTCCCTTTTTATAATAATAAAAATTTTCCATGTTCCATTGCAGCTTGTTCTTTGAGCCTGACGAGTTTTTCGTTGCTCCTGAGAAGCTGGAAGAGAGCGTGAATGGCGGCATAGCCGTGGCTCAGGGTTTCGCCGTTAAGAAGGTGGACGCCCAGAAGCGGATTGTGACACTGGAAGACGGCTATCAAATTGAGTACGACTCGTGCCTGATTGCCACTGGCTGTGCCCCAAAGAACCTCGCCGTTTTCCAAGATGCGCCGCCCAGCATTCGCGAAAAGGTAATGGTCTATCGCACTCCCGATGACTTCGACCGCCTTCGCAAATTGGCGTCAGAGAAGCGATCGATCACGATCGTGGGCAACGGCTTCATTGGGAGCGAGCTGGCCTGCTCCCTGGCCCATTACGCCAAGGAGAATGGTGGCGGCAAGGTGTACCAGGTGTTCCAGGAGGACTCAAATATGTCGCGGGTCTTGCCGGACTACCTGAGCCGCTGGACTAAGGCCAAGATGGAGACGCAGGGTGTCTGTGTTATCCCCAACGCCAGCATTCAGAGCGCGACCAGAGACGCATCCCATCTAAAACTGGAGCTAAACAATGGCACGACCCTAGTGTCCGATGTGGTGGTAGTTTGTGTGGGTTGCTCACCCAACACGGAGCTCGCTGGTCCGAGCAGGTTGGAAGTTGACGGGAGCCTCGGTGGTTTCGTGGTCAATGCTGAGCTGGAAGCCAGGCGCAATCTCTACGTGGCTGGCGACGCTTCCTGCTTCTACGATCCTCTGCTGGGCAGGCGGCGGGTGGAGCACCATGATCACTCCGTGGTGTCCGGACGACTGGCTGGAGAGAACATGACGGGAGCTAGTGAGTGCTGGATTTTTCCCTTATCAATTACAACGTCTTAAATGTCCTTTCCCTTACAGAGAAACCATATCAGCATCAGAGCATGTTCTGGTCAGATTTGGGTCCAGAGATCGGCTACGAGGGCATCGGTCTGGTAGACTCTTCGCTGCCTACCGTGGGAGTGTTTGCTTTGCCCTCGGATGGCGCCGGACGGGGTGACAACCAGCCAGAGCCTAAGGAGGGCGGAGATTCCAATTGCAAAAAGAACGTTGAGGTCGTTACCGCAGATGGCGTTGCCTCCGATTCTGACGAGGCGGCGAACTACGGCAAGGGCGTGGTGTTCTACATGAAGGACGACAAGATCGTGGGCGTCCTGCTCTGGAACCTCTTCAACCGGATAGGCTTAGCTAGGACAATAATTAATCAGAATAAGAAGTATGATGACCTCAATGAGGTAGCAAAGCTATTCGAGATTCATGCGTAGAGAGCCAAGAGTCCCAGAAATGGGGACCAAGGAGAAGGAAAGAACTTGTATCCTGGAATGCAAGAAGAACTATATTCGAAAGCCTTCAACTGTGTGATCTGTATGGAATACGAACGCCAACGCCTTCGTAAAATCACAAACTACTTTTAACTGGCAAAGTCGACGAATATGCTTTGAAATTAATGTGCGTTTCAGTTTTGTATTTTTCATACACTCCGCTGCTGCTCCCTTTCAATCAGTGTTTCCTTTATTTTCTTAGCCAACCTTTAGTTCTGGGAATTTTATTTATATATAATATACTTTTCACAAGGGTGTTTCCAAAAGTATAATTTCGAAGCCTTCAACTTTTCCTTTTGGTTTAAAGCAAAACAATATATTTCAGCAGAAATATTTTAATGAATTAATACAGAACTCTTAGTTTTATTCATTTGGAAATAAAATACTAATAAAGATAATATGTAAATATGTACAATTAGTAAATACCCACCGGCATCTCTTGATTTCTTGCTTGTATTTTCCCAATAAAAAAATCACGTCTGCATATATGCAATGAAAATGATCAAATAATACCTGCATTTGGCCTAAATCATAGCATTTTACATGTTAAAATATGCTCATAAGACATTCATTATTTAAATAGTGTCTAAGTGTTATTGTCTCAGTTTTAATTACAATAAAACATAAGAATTTACCAGCTTATTTCGATTTATTTATTTAACTAGCGCAAAGTACTCCGGCATTGGGTAAATGGAAAAATTAAGTTTCAACCGATGGCTCGCTGGTCCAGATTTATCTTTTGGCACCAATACCAAGGAATAACTAGTTTTTTTTTTTTATTAAAATTGTATTTCTTGAAAAATTGTCCGCTGCCGAAATAGCCATCATAGAGTCCAAGATCTTTAAAGGCCAAATTTTTGTAACAAAGCAAGCAGCTGTCAAGCTGTCAAACATTTGCACCTGGTTTATTAGGGTAATGCAGGCGGATTAGCTACCAATTCGTAGGCAGAAAACGCGAATCTATAAAATCCTAGTGCTAAGATTACCTGCGTTGTCCCCGAGGGTTACCTATTAGGGAAATACTTGGATTAGCGACCAATTGGTAGGTAGAACTTTAAACAGGTAGAGATATGTGCTCTATATAAACCGGCTGTCTAGGTAAGCAGGACATCAGTTCCTCGTCGACACTCCTCCTGCTATCATGAAGTACCGCATGTTGAACAAACGCAAGCTCGCGGCCAGTCCTTCGCCAGTGAAGGGAGACATCCAGGAAGAGGAAATCACCATCGACACCACCGCTCATAGTGCCCTAGAGCTGGAGGCAGCATCAGCTCTCCTCTTGCTTCGCTACCAATACGACCGTCAGATCTGCAATAGCATTATTTCATATACGGCGACCCGATCGCCAACACCTCCGCCTGTGATCGCTGACAATACGACACCAAAGGATCAAACAGTACGTCCGCCAGTCGCCGCCCCTCAGCCGTTAAAGAAACGGTCCATACCACCGCATCTCTTGCGAAGATCCTTGACGCCAGCCAAATCTGTCACCTCGGTGACCAGTAACAACTCTATAGTGAAGGCAAAGTCAAGGACTCCTGCTCCCGGAAGCGGCCAGACGCGGGGCTGCAACAAATCCCTGCTCAAGTCCTGCAGAAATATGATTCGCGAGTTCTTGGACAATCAGGAGCTTATCTAATAAGTGATGACCTTTCCACAAATATCTAATGAATATTGAATTTAAACTACAAGCATTCTAATCATAGATTTTAGAAATCTTTTCAAAAAAAAAAAAACGCTGCTTTCCTAATATTAAAAATTTGTATTTTACACTAATTTCTGATTTGAAGAAACAACTTTTGAAATTGTAATAAAGACAAAATTAAAGCAATAACAAATATTTGTTTTGTAATTATTAATTCCCAAAATGAAGTCCCTGAATTCGCACTTGGGAATTCGTAATAAATGTACACTTTACAGCCAGAGGAAGGTCCCGCTAACCTAAGCTTAGACCAAAATAAGAACAAAATCGATCGATTTCAGTTTTCAATTTATTTATTGCATATAAATTGGTTTCCTTTGTTTTTTTTTTTTAATACATATATAAATTATGTATATTGATCAAAAGATAAAGTTTTCAAATGGAAGAACAGGTATTGTGGCGACACTAGAGTGCTAATTATTAGCTATTGGCGGTGTGTGTTTAAACTTAAGGCGTACGAAAAACAAATAGAAAATTATTTTTTAACGTAGTTCCTACACATTAATTAATAATTACAGAGTTGCACACTACGGGCTAAATGTATGAACGTGCATTGGATGATGATGTCTCTCTCCTCTTTGTAACTCGCTTCAATTCTGTTTAATATGATTATTAAAGTGCTTGAAATGTACATTTTCTATTGTTTCACTTTCGTAGCAAGTGCGTGAGAGGGGGTGATGGGGTGTAAAGATCGTATGATTAATGTTTATAAAAATGAACACCATTCATTTGCTGCGTAAACTAACATTACAAATAATATAAAAATAGTAATAATAATAATAGAAAACTAATGTGTATACATATATGTATGCTTGCTATAAAAATGGAAGCCAATGTTTTCTTTTTTTATTATATATATGTATATATAATGTATGTATATAATGTTCTTAATGTGTGTGTGTTCTCTTGTTGCAGTGTACTTCTAGGGCTAAGGGTCTCAATTGAAATTGAATTTTGAAAGCTCTCTTTTCAGGCTGATCCCGCAAAAACAAACAAAGAGCAGCTATTGTTATTATCCTTTGTTTTGTTTAACAAGAAATAAAACGAAACTGTATCAGCTTCATTGGGAACTGCTCTTTTTTTGGGACCATATGTGCCAATGTGTGTGAATCAAAGATAATTCTGTTGTTGTTATCACAAGAAATTAATTAATTTGCCTTTCTTCGTTCTAAGCTGATTTGTTTTGTATATTTATATTAACAAATTACGCCAACAATTCAAAATTTCATATTTCTCCTTCACATTCTCGTAATTTAACAATTGTTTTTTTGTTTTTTGTTTTCATTAATTTGAAACCATTTTGTTGAGGCAACATTTGTAAAGCTCAAAGGTGGCAACACTTACGCTCTATATACGCTATTTGCTAATTTATTTATTTAATTAATTTACTCTCTACGCGCTACTCTCGTATGATTGATGTGTGTGTTTGGGGTTTGTTTTCTTTTATGTTTTGTTTTTTTTTTTTGATAAATGTAGAAATTGGCACATATATCGAAGGCTGCGCTGCGCCGGCTCAAGATATCTACTTACATTCACTCTGCTTCCTTAGCTTAGCTTAACTTAATAAATATGTTTGCTTGATTTATAAAATATATATGTTATGTATGCATACATGGTTGTGTTTTCTATATACAGAAGATTTGGCAAGAGACTCGCCAGAAGTAATCATTGGATAATCTTTAGGGCACTTGGTAATGGAAATTCCTTTTAAGAAATTAATAACCAACATTTTCATCTATTTTAAACTCTTCTAAACGATTTAATTACAGCCTAAAAGTTTCCAAGGATTACCGCCAACAAGAATCCATTCTGAAACGAAAAGCCATCCAGATCTATGTCCAGCAGATGCGTCTCCCTCTTAGATGTCTGTGCGCTTGTTGTGCTGGTCCCATATTTTCTTTTCTTTTTTTTTTAGCTCAGGTAATGTTGTGTTCAGAGGAAGGAAGGATGGAGGAAGAAGTTGGATGTGTGGATTGTCACAGGATACTGCTGCTGCTGCTGCTACGACTTCTCCTACTGCCGCATGTGGCGGAAGGAATCCTCCGATTCGCCGCCATTGCAATCACTGTCCATGGGCACCGGCTGAGCCTGTTCACTGCTGGCCTGATCCATCGGTCTGGGTGAGCTGGCATTGGAGGTGATGCCGGCGGCGGCGGCGGACTGCTGGTCATCCGGTTTGGGTGACCGCTCCCCTGGCGAGGGTGCTCCTGCCTGGTGATCGTTGTTGTGGCGTATCAGCTTGATGGTGGTCAGACCGTCAGCATTGCGGATGAGTCTGCAGGTTTTGCAAGAGTTTAGTAAATATAATGTTTCATGAGAGATTCTTTGTTCTTACGGATAGCAGTCCTCGTTGCTGGCGGAATTGTTGTTCTTGCTGCTCACGCTTAGATCCGTGGGCTTCAAGTCCTCACCGGCGCTTTCCGATCCCGATCCCGAACCGTTGCTCTCCAGCTTCAGGGGATGGAACTGGAATTTGTCGGGTCCACCAATCGCTGACGGTGTGTTCAAGGCAGGGGAGTTGGGCGGCGGACCAGCTGCCGCCGCCGAAAGATAATGGAAGGCTCCATTGATCGCATGCATAAAGAGGGGCGATGTGGGCGGTGGACCATAGGCCGCTGCAGCGGCGGCTGCCACTGCTGCCACGGCGGGCAGGCTCATTGGACCGTTACGCGAGGCGGGACGCTGGGGCGATTGTTGCTGTTGCTGCTGGGATTGATGCTGCTGCTGTTGCTGGGAATTCCAGTTCTGGGCGGCAGCAGGACTTCCAGGGGCCTGCGGCATAGATGAAGCACCGCCGCCAGTCGACGGCGTCGATTGCCTCAGCAAGGATATATTCTTAATGTTCTTCAGTTCCGTGGGATTGCGCAGGAACTGATAGCAATGTCGCTCGCCCTGCACTTTGCGCAATATGTTGACCCTGTAGTAGTAGCGGAGGGCACGCGACATCTTGTCATAGTTCATCGACAAATGGTTCTTCTGGATGCCCCACAACTTGGCCAATCCAGCGGGATCGACGATCTTAAAGACGCCCGTATCGCGGCACTTCCAGGCTATCAGATCGCTGTATTTCTGGTTGCGATCATTCAGTAGTTGTTGCAAAAAGTCCCACAACAGGCGACCATCTAGAATAAATAAAGGTAAACATTAGTTATTAAAAGTTCTGAGAATATTTATTCCTCAAACTCACTTGTATTGGGCTCCGAGTTCTCTGGAAAGAACTCCCGCTTGGCTTTGTACATATAACTGGGCGTGGTCGGAGCCGAGATGGATCCTCCGGCAGGTGCCAAGACGGGACCGGCTGTATTATCCAGAGTCAACTTCTGCGGCAGTTGCTGCTGCTGCTGCTGCATCTGTTGTTGCTGTTGCTGCGCCTGGGCTGCCGCTGCTGCTGCTGCCACGGCGGCAGCTTGTTGTTGCTGCTGCTGTTGCTGTTGCTGCTGCTGCTGCTGCTGGGACCAGGAGTTAACGAAACTATTCGTCAGCTGCTGCGTCCAGTTGGGCTTTATGTCTTTCAGAATGGGTGTGCTCGGCGGACTGCCCGTGCTGTAGAGCGGTGCGGGTGGCAGCTTCGACTCCGAGTACTCCTCCTCGGAATCGGAGTGATTACTGCTGGCACTGCTGACGCCCTTCATGGGCATAATGTTAGGCTGGGAGCCATTGCTGCCGGTGCTGCTGGCACTGGAAGATGTGGGATTGCTGCTGCTGCTGCTGGTCGTGCCTACCGAGGTGGCTGTGGCTCCTGCTCCGCCATTTGCTGCTGCTCCCGCACCGGGTGCTCCTCCACCTCCGTTTTGGTAGGGAGCCTGCGGCGGACTACTCGCCTGGGAATCCACTGAAGGCGGCGGACTGAGCGTCACAGAGTTTGGTGCCATAAAATGATGACCTGCCAGGCCGTGGGGCGTACTGTGGAAGGGACTGCTCTCTGGCGGAGCATTCAGCGGTGGCCACGTGGGCGTCGGCGGGTGGCTGTGCGGCGACAGGGGATATCTGCTGGTGGGCGTCACTGGACTGTTGGGCAGATGCCACTGCATCATGTGCGACTCAATGATCAGCATCTGCAGCACATTGTGCAGCACATCTCCGGCACCCGGACACCTGTGGCCGAAGTCTGCACGCGTCAGCAGGCACAGCGCCTTGCCGTTCATCTGGAAGAGATCAAAGTCGAGCTTGGGCAGATCGAATTCACGGACGCAGAAGCGAAGGAAGACGAGCACATCCTCACGGCTCCACAGGCGAGGATCGGAGGGCAGGGAAGGGGGCAGCTGTGTCTTTAGCTCGGCGAGCTGACTGGACGGCGCCGGGGGGCAGCGCCAGAGCACATCGCTCCAGATGCCGGGATTCAGCGAATTCAACGATAACTGTACTGGGAGCATTTTCATTTTGGACATGCAGCCACAGTGTTTAAGGAAGTGTCCTCCTGGTCAACGGATCCGTATCTCAGTAGTGGTAGCCACTAGAGTTGCCTTCAACTGGTGTATCTGCAAATAAATACAAAAATCGAGGTTAAATTAGTTTTTTTCAACAGAGAATTATTTAAAATAAGCACTTTTGGCACATATTTTATTTGAAAACATCGCAATATGTTTTGTTTTTATATCCCTATAAGGATTTTTTAAATTAATTAATTAGGATTAACCGTCGCTTGTACTTATTTATATTTTGCCCAGAAAATGTCCTATACTTTTTTTGTTTTTTAACTGTAATCCATTATTTTTTCACTGACAGGGAAGTCTTCATTATACTTTGGTATATCCTTTTAGTAATCACACATAATTCACACACACACACACACACTCTCTTCACATATCCACTTGACTCATTTTCATCTACAACTTTTTTTGTTTATTTAAAATTCTTGGTAAATCACATATGGAAAACTACCACGAATTCTGGGCTTGGATGCCACCACCACTGACTCTTCTTGCTCTTGCTACGGATCAAAGTTCACTGCTGAGCAGCGAGCTCCCAAGCGAAAAGGATGTGCCAATGGAATGGATGTTGTTGATCACTCGACACACTTCCGCCAGAGAAATATTTGAACGGACACATCACCTAGCTGGTGTTGCTGCTCCTCCTCTCCGGGGGATTGTAGGTGAGGAGAAGAAGCTCACTCCCAGACGCCAAACACACACACATACCACACGATCCAGATCCGTGAGAGCGAGCGGGAGAGCTACGACGACTCTCAGACAGACATTCGCATTCCAACCAAATCAGATTTCCTCATAATCGTCGCGGGCAACCGATCCGATGGATGGAATAGGAATAAACAAATAATATATCTCCGATGCCGACGCAAGAATAAAAACAACAACAGAACCGAGCCGTTCTACTCGTGTGTGTGAGATGTAGCGGGCAAGCGCATCCGATCACTACTTGGCGCAAACTGGCGGATCTCGATCTCGCAGAGAGCGTGACTCACTCGGCAGCGGCAGAGGCTGGGGCAGAGGAAGCAGCAGCAGCAGAGGATCAGGCAGCGACGATCACGCTTTTTCTCTCTGTCTCTCTCGGCAGGCATCTTCGGATCTCCGACAGAAGCAGCAGCAGCAGCAACACACCCCCGCAGCGACCGCGGCGCAGGCAGAGGTGAGAGGGAAGGAAGGAGAGCAGGAAGAGCGGGGGAAGATCTGTCCAAAATAAAAGGAAAAAACTGTCCAACCACCACGAACCAGGAGTGCCCTACACAGAAAAATAAAAATCTGATTTTACAGGATTTACTCTTATATAGAAGAAAACAAGATATGGAATTATTTTAATTAAAACACACTTGTTGCACCTAAAATTCCCAAGGCAGAATTCGGCAACACTTTGGCAAAGCGTAAATAATTGTGATATTTACTATATAAATATATTGAAAACCTTTAGATAAAAATTGGAGTAAACCTTAATTTAGCCAAAAATTGAGATATAAAAAAATAGGTCAACTAAAAAATCAATTTAATAAAAAAAATATTTAATTAAAGCGAAAAAATGTGTTAATAATTAAGAATTGGATCAATCCTAGTGCATTACTGAGTCGCCCAAGACTTGGCGTATAGAGCTTTTTAATTGTAAATTTCTCAATATGGTAATTTCCACCAAAAATGTGTGATCTCCTCCGGGCGTGTGTCCCGAGCATTGGTATTGGTGTGCATGGGCGGCGGCGGTACACTGCCATTCCGGATGTGTACAAACCCAACGCACACTCACAAGTCCAAAGACGAAGTACATATACACACTCACACGCTCCATGACGATGGTGATCATTTGTTGTAAAGATTTCAACATAAGCGAATGTATTGATGGCACCAGCAAGCACATGAAGATCGGAGATGCGGAGGGGCAGCGGCCGGACCAAGTCGAACGTCTCTCGAAACTCGAAAGCAGCCGCGCCGTGCCCATTGCCCACTCTCGTGCCCCTACCCATACCCATACCCATACCCGTACTCGTATCTGGCTGCAGCAAACGGAAGTGCACATTCCAAGCTGAAAACCCGTTTCCAGACCAAGAGCTGCGACGGGAGCTGGGAGTCAGCGTTTTGGAGAAAGACGCTGCTGCTGCGGTTGCTGTTGCTGTGATGGGGCAACTAATAAATCCGCCAGTGGGTAAAGAGAGCAGCGAGTCGATGTTGAAGTCGAAGTCGGTGGAGATGAATAAAGAGGATGAGGATGAGGTGGAGCTGGAGCTGGATCACCCGACAAACGAGAAACACCAAGCCAAGGGAAAGGTTGGTCAAATAAAATATATTTTACATATACTTTTTGGAATATTTAAGACTTCAGAAAACAAGTTAAATATGAGAATAATTAATCGATATAGAAAATCTTTAAAAAAAATAATGCACATATAAAATATGGTGCACAATTCCGAAAGAGTCACCAATAACAGACTATTCCCTTGCCCCGTGCTGTATCCATTTCCCCATTGCTCCGACCAGACGATTTCCCTGCCCAGTGCCCGTACCCGTGCCCGATCCCAAACCAAGACCCAAACCCGTGCGCACACATGTTCAAATTTATCCCACATCTCGCCGCGACTCTTGGCTGTCTTGGCGGGTCGGTCTGGTCTCGCTCTCCCCGAAAGAAACTTCCTCATTCTCCGGGAAGCGCTTTCAACAAGTGATCGCTGGCTGGCGGGCGAGAGAATATCAAATATTTGGGATTTGGTGGGGAAAACACAGGGAAAGGAAGAGGAGCCAGTCATGGCGATGATGATGAGGAAGATAATAATCGCCTTGAATATTTTATTGTGCATGTACATGGCTTAGAGGGGGTCTGCTGCTGCGTATGATCTCTGATTCGATCTATTTGTTTTCGAAGAGAGCAGAGCCAGGGCCCAGAGGTAAAATGCTGATGCCCCGCCGGTGCTCTTCTCCTCCATAAATACACATATACTCGCACAAAAACGATCCTACGTGTTATTTCGGTTGCCACAACACAACACATGGTTGAGTTTTCACTAAAATAAAATCATATATTCTAGTGCACACATGTTCCGCAGCACCAGCAATAGCAACAAAGGCAACAACAAAAAATAAATAAACATTCGGCTAAAAGTTGGAGTCGGTGGCACGTAGTAAAATGACAAATGAATGCTCATCAGCCCCAGCCACAGAAACAACAATAAGGAAGGCAGGGCACCAGCCCAGGAAGACGCAGAAAATGTGGGGAGACTCACTGGGAGAAATTTTAAAGATATAATATTGTTGAAGAAAGCTCATAAAGATCTAACTAAAGACAGAGGATTTTTTCACAGTCTTCAGAATCTTCGAATACTAATTTATCAGTTTCCAAGTCTTCAGATAATAAAATGCGTCAGGAAATCGTAAGATATATAAGTAAGGGTTTTGGAAGATAGACCCTCTTCCTTATAATATCTAACTCAGAGTTCTACTGATAACATTGTCATAATTTCTTTCAGTGCCCAAACTTGAAGCATAGAAGACGCAGAGTAGGAGCACTGTCGGACGTCTCACGCACGCAATAAGAAGAGTATAAAGAATATTTCTAAATCTCAGCGCGGCACAGGAGGCGCGGCAGAGAAGAATCCGGTGAGGAGAAGAGAAGAGGAGCAGCAGCAGCAGCAGCAGCAGCAGCAGCAGCAGCAGCAGCATTCACTCACCTCGCTCATTCTTTTGCTTGCTGCTCCCTCGCTCGCTCGAAATCAAGTCAGGCACACAGGTAGTTTAAAATCGGAGGTAAAGGTATGCGAACGATCTCGAACCGGTTTCAACGGAAATTACAAACGAAAATTATAAAACGATCAGTTTAGAAAAGAAAGACAACAAGAAATAAATGCCAGGGGGTGTGGAAGGAAAGCTGGGAAACCAAATACAAGCAAATGGGTTAAAAGAATTCCACGAGCTCTTTTTTTTTTTTTTTTGTATCTCTTCGACGAGTATTTGCAATATTTCCGTTTTTGGCCAAGTGAGAGGGAGGTGTGTGTGTGGGATCGTGGGATCGGAAATGCTAGAAAATGGGACATGGGAGATCTGAGAGGCGGATAAGGAAGTCGAGGAGGTAAAGAGTTCCAGGAGAATAGAGAATGGAAAGGATTATGTGGGACAGGCATTAGATAAGATCAAGTTAAATGCTATTACCAGCTAGGGTTTTAGCTCTATTCGGTCCATATGTATACTGCATAAAGGGTTTGGATATGGCGAAAATAGGAAATCAGGGGATTTTTTAATCAACGATGATTTTATAATCATTATTTCTAAGACGTTATATTTTAGTTGAGTCAACTGCTTTCCAATGCTCTTTACTACACCATAGTTCACATTCATTCCAAATAAAGACTTTGAAGTCATCATGGAATATGGAATATTATGGGAAAAATGAATCATGGCATCATAGAATGAATGAATTAAACAGAAACTTTAAAAGTTGTTCCCCAAGGATATTATTTTCATTTTCACATAGTCTTAATCCGATTTAAAAGGATTACCAAGGACATTTCTTGTGGTAAAAATAAATCTTATAACAGTAGTAATTTTAAAGATAAAGTTAAAATTTATTTCCAGCTCGGATTTCGCTTATTATCTAAGCCTGCTATATATAGTAGCTGTGCTCTCTCCTAAGATGACACTCGACTGGCATTTGGGATCGGCACTCCTAGACGCAGCTGGAATTCCAGCTGGCAAGTGAATCACCCAGGCAGGCAGGGACGGAGTTGAGTTGTGCGTTAATGAGTAATTTCCGCAGGCGCATCCTCTACTCTCCGCTTTCGGAACCCCTGCCACGCCTGCCCGCCTCTGCTTTCCAGCAGTGGTCTTCGGGTGCATCAAGTGCTGCGCAGTAAGAATGATGGGAAAATAAGAAAATCTGATAGCTAAAGAAGAGACGAGAGGAAGAGGGAACAACACGCCGAGAGAGACAGAAGCGACAGCAGCCATGGCGCATTAAGATTAACGGCTCAACAACAGTCGATCGAAGGGAAGGTGCAAGAAGGGGAGAGCTACAGGGATTCTGTTGATGCTTCTGCTACTTCTGACGCTCTCCCTTTCTACACTGATACAATTTTGTAGCAAATAAAGAGAATTATATATCAAATATATCATATAATTTAATAATACTGCACATTAAGTCTATAAAATAGGACCTACATACAATATTCTTAGATTCCAGTCTGTTTTCTTGACATTTGACTGAACTTCCACAAAACAGTTTTTCATTTCCTAGAGCTAATTTTTCCTCAGTGCAACTATCAGGTAGAGGAGCAGCATTGAGGAAATGCGTCCGTCCTTCTCCTTCCTCCTACCTGATCCTCTGCAGGCTCTGCTGTGCACTTTGCTTTACATCTTGTAGGACTTCTTGGAAGCGGCATCAGAGAATGGTGGAGTGGAGTAACTCAAAAGGAAGAATGACGAGGCATGTGGTGCCAATGGTGATGGTGATGGTGGTGGTGCTATCCCTATAGCTGTCGTTGACATTTGATCTCTTTTATGAGGTCTTCCTTGAGCAAGCTCAAGTGCAGCCCGAATTCCTTTATCTCTGCCTTCTCCTTCTCTGTTGATGTTCTGCTGGTGTTTTCTGTTTGGCCCTAAATCAACCCCTAAAGCCAAGGGATTTGACCCTAGTCCTTAAATTGTCTGTAATTCAATGAGTTCACTTTGGGGTTCTCTCCTGTGTTCGATCGAATCAATAGTGATCGTGGCGGGAGATGTTCTTTTCATGGTTCAAGGTTCACGTTTTTGAGTGTAAATGTAAGGGAATCTTTTGGAATTCTCAATCAGCCAATCAAGGATCGTAAATTTAACTTTACTTCCTTACAAAAAGGCAATTGAAAAGGTAACTAAGGAAATTCAAAAGATTTCGAGTCCTATTTCAAGGTTTTTCGTTCGTAATAAAGGTTAAGAAATTCTTTACTATTTCATTACAACAGAAAAAAGCATTAATGGAATTTATTTTGGTAAAGTAATATCACATATTGAACAATATATTCTTGTTTACCGATCTGGCTGATCAATGACATTTGTTTATACAATTTTTTCTAGCTGAAACAGTTACAAAGCTCTGTTGGAATTAAATGTAACTATAATCATTCAGCAATTTCCACAGCTATTTGGTAATCGAAAACGTAATTACCGTGGGCAAACTATGAGTAATGCCACAAGTTTCCTTAGGGTTCGAGTTCAAGTCGCTGCGATATGGATGTATATATTTATTTTTTTGCACGTGTATGTTTCAACTTTTAGATATAGCCATATGTGTGTGTGCTCCCCTCCTCGCTCATATCAAATACTCAATTAATAAACAGTAAAAAAAAAAGCAGAAATATTCAAAAATCCAAATAGCTAAGTCAACGACCTGCTTTGCTTTTATAACTGCTCACCGCTCAACAGTCGCGTCGCCGTGTATATATTTAAGAAGCAACAGCAACAACGCTCGTAACTCTTGATTTACCTTAACTTTGCACCCCTTAACCCCCCTCAGTGTGCTCCTCATAGACGCTGCTGCTGCTGAGCGTGCATAACAAGCGCGTGAGCGTATCGTGTTTGCTATTTGTGTTTGCCTTTGTGTCGCTGTATGGGTACATCATATATTGGTACCTCTCACCGATACAAAAAAAAAAAAAAAAGTTGAAAAATAAAATAAATAAAGTGAGAAAATACAAACAACAAAAACGACGCCAATTCCGGGTTCTTCTTCGCAACAAAAAGTCAAAATAAAACTAACAAGAAAGGAAGCTAACTTCGGCACGCCGAAGTTTGTATACCCTTGCAGATTGGTTTTGATGTTTATATTATAGATTTAAATGCTGAAAACATACACAAAACAGACTTTAATTAAATTTTACCTATACTAAATATGTTTACAGTTTAACAGTTACAGTTTTACATT
>JAEIIL010021932.1:0-12738 GCA_018905715.1 Drosophila lini
ATTAAAGCCTTAGACTTCATCGTTAAAGATTTCTAATGTAAAATTATTTTTATTTTAAGAGCATATAATTAAATGTGAAATAGAAAACCTTATATATATATATATGGAAACAAGTAAAGTAATAGTCTTTATTTTAAGAATATCCAAATTTATAATTAATTTTATTAAATTCTTTTTTACCTTCCAATGTCAGCTAAAATTTACTTTTAATTCACTTTAAAATCTACAAAAATTTAATTTTCAGTGCACATCTATCGGGGGTGGTTTCTGCACTTAGATCGAGTGCTTCGAGTACATCTGCCGTGGCTCTTAATTCAGGGGGGAGTTGAACCTGAGCGACTTGGACTGACAAAACTGACACCTTGGCATCGGCACCGCCGAGAGGTGCTCCAAAAATAGCACTGATAATGAGCCGAATTCCAAGCACCAAGTGTGTCAACTCTGGGGTGCACTTTCCACTGACTTATGGATCATCTCCAGTGGCTCATTGCCAGCGATAAATGGGAGTTTTCCGAGAGAAACTTTTCCGGGACAGATTTCCATCACTATTTTTTTCGGAAAGATATTGTCGGGAAAGTATCTAATCTCCTGTTAGCTTACCTTTGGCCTTTATTCTTTTCCCACGGAATTGTTAAAGCAAATCAATGTTTTTATGACTACATTTTTAACAGGAGAAGATTATAAAAACAAATTTCGAAACACCTAATATATTTGAACTTGAACTTAAATAAATTCAACACAAGAATTTTAAATTCTTTTTATGAATTTAAATATGTTTACAAATTCTTCAAATATAAATTTAAATTTTATATAATTAATATAAAAAGAAGTCAAGGACATCAGAGGATTCATTTGCGGAGAAACATTCCTTTAAATAATTAAATACAATAAATTTTTGTGGATAATACTTATTTATATATTTTAAGGTTAGATTTTAGACATCTTAATAAGTATATAAATTCCATACCTCCAACTGTACCCTGTACACTTTCCACCCAGCTCGTTTTCCACCTTCCCTGATCTTTGACTCGATCGCGAACACACAACTTTCCCATTTTCCCGCACAGCACCTCCAGACTTTTCCGCTACCCCTCCGACACCGCTGGCGTGAAACTTTCCCACCACCCACTCCCCAGACTTCGTGCCCGGAAAAACAGCCAAGCCCGCATTGCCTAGCAGCAAGTCCTCCGATTTCCCGGCCATCAAAAAAAAAAACCAGGAGAGAATGTGCTATCGGTGGGAAAATGCGGCGAAATCGGCGAAAAAACCGTACCGATCGGACCGAGCAAACCCAAAAGTTTTGATAAACCCAAGAGGTGACAAAAAATTCCAACGCGAAATTCCAATTCCCCGCGATCCTGGCCAATGGCAGAGGGGTGTGATGGCAAAGTGGGAAATGTCGAGCCAATAACCCAGCCGCATTTCCATTTCGTATTTCCCTGCGATGGATTTCCCTCGGCGACGCTCCGGATGTGGATCAGCGGCGGATTTAAAGTAATTTCCCAGCTTATCCAATTACGCAGTCAGCGAAACTCAAGCAAAACACGGAAAGATGTCTGGGGGTTTTCTCTATGTCCTGGGATCGGACATACGCACATCCTACCTGGTGGGTCATCCCGCCAGCCTCGGTTATTACGTGTGTTATTCCGCGCAATTAACGGCCATGACACATCCAGGCACCTACCTAATGATCACCGCGAGGAGATCGCCGCGGAATTGCCGGCAGGACATCGACGGATAACCCGACGATTCCTCCATTCACTCGCCAGGAAAACCCACACTTGTCGGAGTACAGGTAATCGCGAAAATCCCAGGCGGGCCAACCCCGCTCATTAGCATTAGGTAGATGATGATTTCGGATGAGATGAGTTTTCCGCTGGATTCATTCATGTTTGGTGTGGGGAAAACCCTTTTTCGGGGAGAGTCGTCTAGGGATTTCGGCAGGTGCTGCTACTCGACATCGACCGCTTTTCCGATTTTCCCTGAGCAGTGGTTGTTGTTGCTGATTTTAGCTGACAATGGGCCCGTCCCATTTTTGCACCTTGTGCTCGCTCGCTCGTCTATTTGTTGTAGCTGTCTTTATTGTCAGGGAACTCAAGGATATCTATAGGGTTCGCAGAGTATTGTTCCAAGAGGAGCCAGGCGAAACTGGTGCAAAAATAATTGGATGTACAAGAGGGGAAAGAAAACGCAAAAGAAGTAGATTTAGGAAACATTAAGAACGGAAAATGTTAAAGATACAAAATCTGATAATATTAAATTTTAAAATATTTTGTGCAATATTTTTATCAATTCAAGAATGCTTTATTAATATTAAATTAACATTTAATACTACATAATATGCCTAAATTACAATAACAAATAAATTTTCATTCCAAACATTCTTTAAATAATTCAGAATAATATATTTAAGCATTTAATTTAAACTATCTACCCTCTGTTGTTCCATCTCAATTTAATTTTGAGAATTTTCCCCCCTTTCTAAGATCTCCTGTAACTGTTTTTACAGCTTTCAAGCCTGTGTGTTTTCTATAAATCAAACCCCTGGCTGGGTCCAATGATTCCATCATAACCTAACAGTACTCGCTTCTCGGGCTCACCTGGACCCGGTGCACCTTTTGCAAAAAAATAATACTAAAAACCAAGAGAGAGGGAGAAAAGAAAGAACCGATGCCACCAAAGAAAACAAACTATGGCCCAAGATATACGATGTGTGATCTCGTTGACAATGAATTGTTGATTACTGTACTACCCCCGGGTCAGGATCGAGGATCGAGGACTGCAGCTCCCGTTGTTGTTGTTGTTTTGGGCTTCTCCTTTTCTCTTCTTTTTTTTGGCACGACACAAAGGAGCTGCGATCCATAAATCGAAGATCGGAGAAGCAGGGAAAATCACGGCCTGCCACGGGCTGCATTGCACAATCAATAGAGATCCCGGGGCCACAATGGGCGAACAGTGGAGTAAATGTTTTGAAAAGCCAGCGAAAGGAATTGCTTCCAGGAATCCAGACTCCGCCCGATGCCGGCGTATCAATGTCCTTTAGCCAGAAGAAATCAAAAAGTTGGATCACCTGGCCGTATCTGTCGGCGATTATGTGCGGGTTCCATCGCTACCTGTGGCCCATTGTCCTCGCCGAGCAGTGAATGGCCCCCGACCCCCGGGACAGACCCCCACAAGAAATATCCTCTATTGTCGCAGGTCCTGCACTTGTGGCAGCTGCCTTGACTTCGATTCCCCCTTCGAAGCAGCCTCCATGATCCGGCCTTTATTCGCGCAGGTTTCGTGCCTATTCACGCTTCGTTATCCTGTCAATGCAGTGCCGGCATTACGAGTCCTGTTGTCAGCATTCTGTCGTCATCGTTGCCCCCACTTTCCATTATCCTTCGGCAGCTAAGCTGATTACAGGACATCGCGTGTGTCCGGCTCCTAAACACACTGTTTAGCCTATTACACGTGTCTCCTAAATGAAGTGTGTAAATATTTTTAATTCTGTTGCGGTGATTATGGGTTCCATATAAAAAAGGGAGAGTTGTTTCGGTTATGGTAGGGGTTAAGGATATCATTAAGGGTGTTACTAAAGAGGTTAAAATATATATTGCTTTGGCAATTCTGCTAAAAGATAAATATGAGAGTCTTATAAAATATATTTATTATTTTTCAGAGTTCTTGAGTATTTTTCAGAAGGTAATTAAAATATTTCTAAGCTTCAGATTATGTTTTTAGGTTTCTTAGTAAGCTAAAATATTTGTTTGTGATATAATTTTTATAGCCGCAGATGCCACATGTCCCCTTTTGCCATTTAATGACATAAAATCTTTAAAGAGAAAAGAGTTCCTTAGGAAACTTCCTCCAGGAACCTCAAATAATCTTGATATATTGGACATCTTTCGTTCCACACACCAAGTTATGCCAGGTCAGGCCAAAGGAACTCCCCTATTAACAGCATTTCCAACACCTTGTGACAGGACCTCGGAGCCAGGCTCCTCGGGCAGCCTGCAAAAAAAAAACCCGCACAAACACAAAAAGCCGTCAAGGAGAAGAAATCATTGCACCGGGCGGGCGGGTGAACGGCCAACAACAATGCGGCGGCCAAGGAAACCCAAAGGACATCGGGGCATCTGCCTCAGCGCAGGCAGCACAAATCAGGACTCAAAACTCTGCAATCACAAATCGGTGCTGGAAATATTGTCAACTCGAGGGTGGCGCGTTGGTGGCTTGGCATTGACAGCTGCAGCTCAGCCCTGGATTCTTCTCCTTTGGCGCGTCTTCGTCCTGGCTTGGGTTTTCTGATTTCCACTTTTCAGTTATTTTCGGTTTTTGGCAAGACGTGCATCTGTTTGCCCTCAGCCAAAAAGGAGAAAAAAAAAACGGATTCGGACGTTGACTTGCATCTGCGGGCGCACAATAGCGAGTGCCAAGGAGGGGAAGATCATCATGGACACTACAAAAAATATATACATATGTTTTAGAAATTAAGAAAATTGCTAAACACACTTGTTAATATTTTTCAAATTATTAAAGCTGCATTCTTATGAAAATTATTTAAATATAATTTATTTATTAATTAAAAGATTTATAAACATATTTATAAGAAAGATTGATTGATAAACCCTTTTCTTAAAATTTAATTCTCATAACTATACATTTCTAAAAATTGATTAAATTTTAATATATTATTCCCCAATCTCTCCAATTCTTCTCCCAGTGTAGGGAAGTCTTCACATTCATGATCGTCATCGGAGTTCGAGTAATCACAGCCAGAGCACAGGACACAACAATAGTGCACCGTTCAAGATTTTTCAGCATTTTTTTTGTAAATTTTGGCGGCATGCCGGGACCTACCTGGGCCACATCCTTTGTCGACTCCTCCTGGCCTGCTCTTTGATTCCAAAATTGTGAATTTCATTGCCCGACTGGAGGCTGAGTCCTGTGAATGCCGTCGGAATTTGAATTGGACTTCTGGGGTAATGCAACCGCAATTGTTTCGCCGCTTTGTTGTGCTCGCTGGCGTTTTGGCATGTGCAGGGATTCGTCTCGAGTCTGCCAAATGAGTTCCGTTTTCGATTTCCTTTGTTTACTGGACGTTATGCAGATGCATATTCCGGTGGAATATGGATAACGAGAGTTGCGTCACAGCTGCCCAGGACGGGCGTCCTAGGACTCTATAGGAGGACAGAAAGTGGAATGGCTCAAGAAAGCCGTGTAATTTTTTGCAGAATTTATAAATGGTTATTAGAGGAAGTATGTATTTATGGAATATATATAGTTTATTGTTAGAGAAAGATAAGAAAACAAGGAAATTGAACAAAAAGAATTTACATGTTAACAATAGAGTTAATTTATAAGTGATTTAATATTATTAAAATCCGTGACCAGTAGGATATTATTTTTTTTACATTAAACAAAAGGAGAAATAACAATGATATTTTAACTACGTAATGTTTAAATTTTAATAAGTTATCTGATTTAATATTAATTTTACTATGTAGGCTATTAGGCGTATATTACCAAAACCATTTCTCTCTTCAAAAGATCAATTTCCCATCGTATTTTTCAGTTGGCCTGTGATTTCCCAGGAAAATATCCGTCTAGAAACTCCCGAATTCGTGGGAAACCCCTGACCATGTCGCGTCCTTCACAGGAATGGCCAATCCTTTAAGTGAACTCGCATAATGTGCCCACATTAACACCACTCCAATCCGATCCGAACTCAATAATTTATAAGCGACAACAATTAGGAGGGAAAATAGAGATTTCACTGGAAATCCCCAGCACAATGTGCCCTGTACTTACCATAACAAATTATACACGGCTCTATCTGGGGGCAATTTCCTGACTAATGATCGGGGGTACAACTGCCCCTTTATCTGTAGGTGACACCAGCAGTTTCCAAGGAGTGAGAGCAATCAATCGAGTGCAACACGTTCTAACGATTTACATGTCAAGTTGACGCGAGTCCTGAGACAATGGAATGGCGCTTCGTGTGTGTCCAGGTGTCCCATCATCTACCATCGATTTTTCGGCTTCGATCGGGGTTTCACTTTCATTTGTCACTGCTGTCTGACACCTTGTTGTGGCAGAGATACCCATCGGGGTACGACGACGAACCCCCCTTTTCCGAGGCGAGCAAACACAGTTGCGGAGGTTTCAAAACTCCGATTATGCTCGCGTGATAATTATGCATGCAATCGTATAAAGCTTCCCTTTCCTCTCGTCGAGTTTCTGGATTTCTGGAGGGAGCACGGTCCCGGTCTGGCTGGGTTTTATCGGTCGACGACAATCGGTCTCATTGTTTCCGTTTCCCACCGTCGTCTGCCTTTTGTAGGAATTGCGTCTTTGGAAATGCCCCTACCCAGTGTCCACTCCCCACTCCTCATCCAAAGTCGCCCAGCTGCGGCTGTAAATTTTATGTTTAACTACGGACCGACATTTGTGCTATTTAACCTTTTTGTGCCTAGCTGGAGGAGATCCCTATCCCCATACCTGATCACCGATTGCCGATCCACGTGCGGCTTTATTTGCGCGGACTTTGGTTCTGTATGCTAATGGTTGTGTGGATTCCAAGGGTGTTCAAGTAGAATCAAGTACCATTCACTGGCAACCTGTAATTATATTAATTATTGATGTCCCCAGTAACCCAAGCCCTGCCACTCCACTCTCTCGTATTTATTTATCACCAATCTGTGTATCACATACCACATTCAGCCTCAAACTCAAACATAGAACCAGCAAAGAGTACTTTCAATTTTGATAAATTCAGTTTCAGTGTTCTGCATTACATTTTGGCCAGAGATTCTCCCTCAGGATGGAGGACTATTCCCGAGAGCCGTGTCCCCAGCGCATTGTCGACGACTGCGGTGGAGCCTTCGCCATGGGCTGCATCGGTGGTGGGGTCTTCCAGGCCCTGAAGGGCTTCCGGAACGCGCCGCAAGGCATCGGGCGGCGGTTTGCCGGAAGTATCACGGCCGTGAAGACCAAGTCACCGGCGATAGCTGGAAATTTTGCCGCGTGGGGCGTCATCTTCAGCGTGGTGGATTGCAGTCTGGTGTATATGCGACAGAAGGAGGATCCATGGAACTCGATCATTAGTGGAGCCGTTACCGGAGGTGTCCTGTCCGCCAGGAAAGGAATGGCAGCCATGACTGTAAGTGCCATCATTGGGGCCACCATGCTCAGCCTCATCGAGGGTGTGGGAATCCTGTCCACACGCCTCTCGGCGGATCATTTCCGGAATGCTTCACCGACAACTGTGGATTCCTCGCCGGACTTTGCATTCCCCGGTGTTGGGCAGGCCAATGCCTCTGCTTAAATTAAAGTTTTTGTGCAAAGTTTTTAGCTAAAAAACACAGAGTTTTGTAAGTAAAAAAACAAAATACAAATCTTAAAAAATTCAATATGATATGGAAATTAAATAAAATGTTTAATTCTGATAAATTAGCAAAGAATTTATTTTTTAAAAGGAAACTATTACTAAATTTCCTAGTTTTTATTAAAAATATTGAATAGTAAATACTGAAGTACCATTATAATTATTTTAAGTTGATGATTCCACGCATTGATTGGTCCAAATGTTGACTTGTCTCATTACCATTCGACATGGTCAAATATACTACAGGTAGCAGTGAGTTTCACACTTGCCCGGATCCAGGACGCAGGATCACGATCGCCATCATCATCATCACCTGACCCGGCCACGTGTCAGCGGACAGCGTGAGATATTGGCAAATGTGTTTACCTGTCGGCGGCTTGCTTACCTGTGGTTGCGCCTGCGCCGGCGCATGAAGTCAAGTGGCAGTGGCAGGTCAAGGGTCGCAGGTAGGGGGTGTGGCCTCTTTACAACCTGTCCACTCGAAATAACCGCAGTGCTCCGGCCATTTAGCTACTGGCCACATGTCCGCCGGAAAATCAGAGTCTCGACTATTCCAGAGAGTTTTCCCCTGCGAGGCAAAAAACCAAGGGCGCTGGCGATATTCCCATCACACATGGACGAGGGAATATGGCCGGGAACTGGGCACGACCAGTTATAAAATCGTGGGAAAACGTGGCCCACGAGGAAATCCCTTCACGGGATGCCGGGATGGAAATTTTCTTTCTCTAGTTTCCAGCATATGTAACTTTGGCTCGTGTTTTTCTTCCTTTTTTTGCCATTTGCGAGCGCCGTCTCATTTTCGTAATGTGTGCCGAGATCTATTGCCTTGAGGAATCCCTGAACAAAACATTTGGACACGCCTGGCGCTACGGGAAAAGCACAGGACCATCATCATGTGGCACAACAAGGATGTGGGAATTGGCATGGGAATGGGACAAGGAAATGGGAACTGAAATGGTAATGGGAATTCAAGGACTCGCAGCTACGCATAGTACGTGCTCTGGTACGAGCCAAGCCAGTCCAGACTGATCGGCGTCTGGTGGTCACACATGTGTGGCCAGTCCTGTTTGTTTTTCCAGCTCCGCTGTTGGAGTTCCGCCATGTGGCCCAGGAGAACTCCCTCCTGGGAAAGCGGAGAGCCCAGCGAAGTCGAAGGTAGCATCGAGGTGAGAGGGAACCGAGCGTGGAACTTTAGGGAAACAACAAGCTGTTGGTCAATTATCGTATTCTTTTAGTTGTGCACAGGGGGAAAAATTTACAATAATAATATAAGAAATTTTCTAAAAAGCTATTAGGGGATTATTAATTAATAGTTAAGGCTTTTGTAAAAATAATTAGTATACATTTTAATATAATTTTAAATTAAATTTTGTAAGACCAGAAACACCTAAAGGTTTTACATTAGTCCAATGTTTATGAATATTTCTTAAAAATATATTAAATTTTGGTAACAACTTTCTTCAACTTATTTTATTCAAGATTTCTTTAACGTTATTATTTTTTCTCCGTGTAGATAACACTGCGGGCCAACTCCTCAAACTGTTCACACCCACGCCTGGACAGGCTTGAGATTTGCAGAGGAACTGGGTCTGGAACGGGGCATGTGGCCAGCACATGTTTGGCGTTGGCCAACAAAACACCTCAATGCGAGAAATCAACCCAAACAGAGGATTTTTTTGCATGCTGGTCCCGTATGGCGCTAAACGCGAGCCATTCGCTAGAGATTCACAACCAAAAGGGAAGCTACGAGAATGTCAGGGTTTTCACTGCAGGAAAATATGGAAAATCTTAACAGTTTTTATCTCAAAAGGTAAGTTAACGTCATGACTTTACTTATATTGAAATCCTTCCTAAAAAAAGAATTTAAATTAATTGATTATAAATAATGTTTTTGGATTTCCATGACTAAGTGAAATCTGTGACAAATTTTGTTCATATTTATATGCTATTATATTTCATACTATTCTTTCAATATTTTCATATATGTATTTTTACGTTCAGTGTTTCTTTATTGATCGAACCTTGGCACATGTCAATGTCAAGCGTTGAACTGGAGTCAAACTCAAACTGATCTGTGGCGCATTAAAGGAATTTCGCCGACTTGCTGGCACCTTTCGAGATCTCTGCATTAGGATTTGCATTTCGATAAATCGAAATCTAGATTTCGTATGCCAGAAATCAGGCGCCAAAAATCTCATGCATATATGACACACATTTTGGAGCGGCACTGGGACAAGTCTGCAGGCAGACGAATGCATTGATTACGCGACTTGATTTTAGAATATCTAAAATCGGAATAAATTAGGCCCCCTTTTAAAAATTGGACAGAATACACCCGTAAAGTTCACGTCAAGTTCAAGGGTGCTACACGAAAAATAAATAAATTTAAGATTTTTTATTAAATTGCAATAACAAAAACAAAAACTGTATGAATCTTAAACAATGTCTTATTATGAAATATGTTTTTTTTATTTATTTATTTATTTATATTTAAAAAAAATCCTAAGAGACTTCAATGCATTCTGTAAAAATTGTGAAAATGTTTACAATCAAATTTAAACAAAAGTTATTGACTCGAAAAATGTTGTATTAATTATTTATTTAAATATTTTAAACCTTGCAATAATTTAAGTATTCTTTTTTAAGAATGCTATTTTATATTTATAGAATTTTTTCGTTACCAAAAAACAAATTCAAAAGGTTATTAAAAATGTCCAAGCAATTTTTGTTTGTGTGTAAAGTTTTTAAAACAATTCCTAATTCCTTTTTTTGTGTGTGACAAGTCCTCAAGAAACTCTGTACCTGAAATTGGATTTTGAACGGGACCCTGACATGGAGCATTGCACTCTTGGGGCCAGGGCAGGGCATTGGGGGATTAAGCCGCTGGGCAGGGTTAACCCAAATGTTTGTACTGCAATAGTTCGCGGCACAATGACTCTTCCCGAGATTGGATCGCATGGCATCGCATCGCATCGCATGATCTACGGATCGTCCGACTCGATTTGCATTATTTTTAGCCGCATCGATAATCGCTTTCAATTGCCAACCGTACCGCTTACTATGCATGCGATCGATCCATTTGCATATTTTTTGGCTGATGAAACTGATGAAATCATCGCCACAGGGGGGCAGCTGTCGAAAGTTCTTTTTCTCTGCTCATCTGCTTAAAGAAAAACTGCATCCATGGAGAGCTACGTGATCTGAGATCTGTAAGCCACCATCAGGGCTGACCTTATCCCAAAAAAAAACCCTCCACTCGACTTGTAAATCGAATTCCTTTGAAATCTGTCTGAAAGCTTCAGGTGATAAGGTAAGTGTCTGAATTGTCAAACCATTTCTTGGAATTTTCTGGGGAGTTTCCTCAGCGAAAGCGAAAGTGGAGCGTATGGTGGAATGGCCCAGATGAAGGCGACTTGCAATTGCATTTAAATAAAAGGTATTTCTTGGGCAGCATCTAAATTAATTTGTCACTTAACTTTGCTTGTTTATTAATATTTATAAATTATTTTAAGATATTAATCATTCATTTACCTGTATTTCTTAAGGCAATCTCTAGCCTTTGATTCCAATTATGTAAGTTAGTTTTTCCCCAATTGCCTCATTAGGTGATTTTAAAACCCCAACTCCTTTGGTTTCAGCTTTGTTTAACTTAGTCTGCTGCCAAGGGCTCAACTTTGCGCTTTTCCCAGTCATTAGGCCGAATTAAACGCGGCAAAACGGAACGCAGAATCGAAGGCAAATGGCAAATTATTCACTGTCAGGCAGGCTGGCGGACGCAGAATGCAAATGCAACTGAAAATGCGGTAAATGCAACTGCAGGCGAACAATTGCGGTTACTAAGTACTGCAAAATATTATTGCCAAATGGTCGCGCCATCGATTTCGGGCGCCTGATAAGGCTCTTAGTCGGAGTTGGAGTCAGGCGAGCGGCGGTATCGGCCAGAAATCCAAGAAAAATCCATTGTAACCGCCGCTTTTCAAGGCAAGTAGCTTCAGGTCCTAACCGCCGTCAATTGCTGGCATTAATTTGTTTTATTGGCAAAAGCGACGAGCGAAGGAGCGACGATGTCGATAACGCTAACTAAGCGGGTCAGGGCTGCCAGGTTATTGTCTGGAAAAAAACAAAAACCTCAGGGACCTTTGGCGTCTAGAGTTCACACTAGGGAGAAAAGTATAGTTCTCTTTCTATAATAAGGGAAATATTGGGTTAAAAGGCGTAAGTACTATGGATTTAATTAATTTATTAATCGACAAAGATTGGTATAAGTGGCCAAAAACACATCAATTTCTATTCTGACATGACTCCTTCAGTGCCTTGCAAACTTCTAACTATGCCTTATAAAACCCTGCAATTTAAAATAAATATAAATATTATTCAAAGTTAAAAATATAATCATGAAATCTTCCCAACTCCCTAACAAAATTTTTACTACAATCTTTCGATATATTCTTTTTCCATCCCCATTTCCCACCTTGCCTCGCCTTATGGCTACACACGTCGTATACGCAACCTGAACAGTATTTGCATAACAAAAACATACAGCGACAAGTCTTGATACCTTTAATGCCTTTAGGAAGTCACCAAGAGCATTCTCAGGTCACAAAAAAAAAGAGTAAAGAAATAGGTAATATTACAAAGGCAGCGCATATTTGCTGGCAATAACAAAAGCGTGGAAGAAAGATCGTGGTTGGGGCCTCTGAATTTGTGTCTGAGTTTTCCCCCGACGACTATCCGCACAATAGACAGGTCCCATAATAATTGTGCAGTGCCCGGGCATGGACCCACTTATCTTTTATGTAAATTACCTGCCATAACAATTTTTAGACCGCGTCCAGGTCGTCGTCGTCGACGTCGACGTCTACTGTTACAATTCGGGAAGTCAAATCAAAGGAATATACTGCCTTTATATATAAATGCGAGCACAAAGCAAATTATTGTCGAAATGTTTAATGACAAACTGTTGATGCCATGTCACGAACTCTGGCCAGGTTGCCGGGAATCTACTTTCCGGCAGCACAAGTTCCCCCCAAGTCCAGGCGGTTCACGAGTTTGTAACGGATTTAATGTCATAAGCGCAGGCATATCAGGTTCAACCAGGCAGCAGCATCCAGAGATCTCCATGGAAAGTGGTCCAGCTGGAGATAAACGGTGGCTTTGACCATTTCCTGAGTGATTTTTGGAAAGAAAGAATAAATATTTTACCTTATTTGTGGTTTTTTGGCGACCTTTCCTTGGTTTATATGCTGTTGAGCCGGCTTGAGGTCAGGGAGGGGGGTGGAGTATAAACATAAATAAAATAAATAAAAGTACAAAACTCCACGTCGAACAGAGCGGACGTGTAAAATAATTTGCCCTGAAGACGGTTGACG
>JAEIIL010021933.1:0-32462 GCA_018905715.1 Drosophila lini
AATTTTAGAGATTTACCTCAAGTTAATTTCGTCAAAATAAATATGTAAAGATAATTGATTTAAAACCTAATCATATTATTTATTATTTTTCCTAATAAATACAATAATCATAGATAAGTAACCCGAAATCACATAAAAGTAACTGTAGGAGCTTAATAAATTATACTTTCGAAAGACCTGACCTCTGACTGAACGTGATAAATGTCTTTTTCATTGGCTCTTAAATTAAGTGACCAATTTGACAGATTTCTTGCTTAATAAACTTCAGTCTCTATAAATTTTTTACCAATTATTACTTAATTACTTATAGCAAATCTCACGGCCTGCCAGCATCTGAGAAGGGCAGAGACGAGACGTGCCAAGGCCCTGCAAACCGGAGCTGAGGCACCTTCAGTGCGGGTGCCTCGGTGCCAGAAGAACGGTGACTTTGACACTGTCCAGTGCCAGGACGAGCGAGCTGGCCGCGATTGCTGGTGTGTCGATGAGTACGGCGTGGAGCTGCCTGGCAGTCGCAATGAGACGCGAGCCGGAGTGAGTTGCTCCGAGCCTAAGCACTGTACTGCGTCCGCCTGCCGCATGTTCTGCCCCTCGGGATTCGCTCGGGATGCTGAGACGGGCTGCTCCGTTTGTCGCTGCCGTGATCCCTGCGATGGACTGGAGTGTCCTCGCGGTCAGTCCTGCCAGCTGCAGGAAGTGCAGTGCAAGTCGGAGCCCTGTCCACCGCTGCCCACCTGCAAGAAGGCCCGATCCCTGGCCAATCTTTGTCCCGCCGGTCTGCCCCTGGCCATCGATGACACGGTGAGACCCTTCTTGTGTGGCCTGGAACCCGGAAAGCCACAGTGTCCTCCCCTGTATCAGTGCCTGGTGGAGTCCGGCAACGACTATGGCGTCTGCTGTCCCAGCGCACTTACCTTCCAGAAGCCTGGAATATGCCCGGCTCCGGAGCAGAGCCATTACACAGAGCGCACAGGCTACATGTGCGGATCGCCCTGCTCCCACGACCTGGAGTGCCGCAACTTGGAGAAGTGTTGCTTCACCAAGGGCTGTCAGTTCAACTGCCAGCAGCCGGGCAATATCACGGGTTGCCACCAGGCCAAGGCCCTGGCTGACATCCTGGCGATTAATGAGCGCGAGGGCCGCGGCTATGTCCCCGAGTGCAACGGTCCTGGTGGCCAGTTCTCCCCCAAGCAGTGCTCCCGGAACGGCCTCGTTTGCTGGTGCGTGGATCCCCGCACCGGGCACAAGATCAAGGAGACCATGGGAGCCGCCAACAATGTGAACTGCGAGGGATGGGAGAACATGATCAGCCGCTCGTATGCCAGGAGCTTCCAGATGGAGCAGTGCGACACCAACATCTGTGCCGCCGTCTGCGAATATGGTTTTAAGGTATGGCTTTATCAGGAATCATGGAATCCCAACCTTTAAGTCGGTTTTTGAAATTGCAGAATGACCACAACGGCTGTCCCACCTGCGAATGCTCCGAGCCCTGCGAGGGCTTCAAGTGTGCCATTGGCTCCCACTGCGAGGTGGCCACCGATCCTCTGTGCGAGTCTGGGTCTTCGCTCTGCGCCTCCTGGCCCGTGTGCAAGCCCGACCTGGTCTACTCCAATCCCTGCGATGTGGGAACACCGCTCTCTGACACGGCAACCGGTGAAGTGATGTACTGCTTTGAGGAGCGCCAAGGACGCAGCTTCCAGCCCACAGCCTTTTTCGAACCAGAAACGGATACGCAGTCCAAGCAGGGACGTTCCATGAGTAACCGCATCATGTGCCCGGAACAATACAAGTGCACGAAGCTGCACCGGGAAACGGAAAGTGTGTGCTGTCCAGTGCCCGAGCAGAGCATCCCTGCCGAAGGGGCAACGGGAGCGCATCAGCAAACAAGTGAGTACCGAATATCCTCAAGTATATTCACATATCTAACCCAGATTCTGTCACAGTGTGTGAATACTTAAGGGACTTTTCGGAGCGCATGGAGGGCACAGAGGAGGGCATGCAGCTGGCAGTTCCTTCGCCCCGTTGCACCAGCGATGGCGACTATGAAGGCCGCCAATGCCAGCTGAAGAAGATTCGGGTAACCCGCGCCGAGCAGCGCAAGATCCTCGAGGAGAACACCATCCGTCGTATGAGGATGCTGCTGGCTAGCGCTGCTCCCAGTGTTCCAAAGCGTAGTCGTCGTGATACGGAACGCCTGAAGCTGTACCGAGTGGAGGACAGTGCCCTCAAGGTCCAGGTGGCAGCTCCTGTAATGGGTCGCAGTGCCAAGGTAATCGACATGGGCGCCGATCGCCAGCAGGGTTTGGGTCAGCTCTTTGAAACGGACTACAAGAAGGTGGCCTCGGCATCCAAACGGGCGCCGGAGAATGAGGATGAGCTTGTCGAAATGGAGGTGGAGCAATGCTGGTGTGTGGATAGCTTTGGCACCGAGATTCCCCAAACTCGCGGCTTCAATGTCAGCGAGGAGACCTGCCGGAACGTGCGCGACGACCTGGACTGCCTGGACCTCACCTGTCGCATGGGCTGCGAGTATGGCTTTGCCCTGGATCCGGATACCCGCTGCCCGGCCTGTCAGTGCCGTGATCCCTGCGAGGGTGTGATCTGCGGCTCTGGCAAGGAGTGCCGCGTGGTTGACGTGAGCTGCGAGGGCGAGTACTGCCCTCCGGTGCCGGCATGTCTTCCCAGAAAACCGGGGCAGTGCCCCTATCTGGTGCCTCCAGGCCCAGATAACCTGGACGCAAATACCTGCGCCTATGAATGCCGCACGGATGCCCACTGCGAGGGAGCCAGACGCTGTTGCTCCAACGGCTGTGGCACCCAGTGCGTGGACCCCCAGCTGAAGACAGCCTGCCAGCACCTGCAGGCCATCCAACTGCACCAGAGCTCCGAGCTGGGAATCCCTGCCCGGCAGATGGCTGTGGCCCAGTGTGATGCACAGAGCGGCAAGTGGGAGCAGGTCCAGTGCTCCCCCGATGGCCATTGCTGGTGTGTGGATGACCAAGGAGTGATAATGCCTGGCACCAAGGTGAAGTCTCCGGCAGCGCCCAAGTGCCAGGAGAATTCCAGCTACGCCTGTCCCCGGACCAACTGCAGCCTTCAGTGCGAGAGTGGCCACCAAATGGACGCCAATGGCTGCCCCACCTGCCAGTGCAGGAACTACTGCAACGAGGTCAGCTGCTCCCCGCACGAGGAGTGCCAGCTAATCTCCGTGGAGTGCGTGGACAGCCCCTGCCCCAAGATGCCCATCTGTGTGCCTCGCCGGGCATCCGTCTGTCCAGAGGGTAACCCGCTCCAGCAGGGCGACCTCGACATGAGCTGCGGACCCCATAACGAGCACGAGGCCTGTCCCACCACCCACTCTTGCCAGCTGAATCCAGTGACCAATCGTGGCGTCTGCTGCTCCAAGACTCGCGACGTCTGCTTCGAGTCCATGGACAGTGGCTGCCAGGCCAGCGCCAAGTCGGAGCGGAACAGCACTCGCTTCCGGTTCAGCCCAAGAGCCAACAAGTGCCTGGCCGTGGTCATCGATGCCGAGGCGCCAGCCTGTCAGACCAAGAACCTTTTCCACAACGAGCTGGCCTGCAACTCCGTGTGTCCAGGTGAGATTGTATTTTTTCGGTGGTTATTCTTGCTTACTTAAACCATTTTTCTCATCCCCAGTGCTCACCCAGTGCGAACGCCTGAAGTTGAAAAACAGTCTGGCCGCCCAGCGCACCGGACACTCCTCGGTGTGGTTCCAGCCGCGCTGTGACCCTGTCACCGGCCACTGGAGCCCCGTCCAATGCCTGGGCAAACAGCCGCAGCCTTCAGACAAGAGGCCACCTCACACGGAGATTGTGAGTCGGGCATTCGCCTCCCAGCCAGCTTCAGCTTCCGCTGGAGAGGAAGCTCCCGGTGTGTGCTGGTGTGCGGACAAGAAAGGTGCTCCGCTGAAGGGAACTCTCACCCGGGAGAGCGAACCCATCTGCAACAGTCGGCAGGCTCGCAACCGCAAAAACCTTGACGTTGGAGACCCACTGATGGAGCAGCTGATTGCACAGCTAACCCAACTGAACGACGTGGCCAGCGAGGATCTGGATTTTGATGAACTGGAGGCCAGGATCCTACCGGCCACCGCCAGTGCGGCAGAGTCAAGTGTCACCGAAAGGGTGCTCGAGCTGGCCAACTCCCTGCTGGACTCCCAGCTGTCCGTAGAGCAGGCCACTCTTAAACCCATGGAAATGAAGACCACCCGGTGCCGTGCTCTGTCGGAAACAGCTCCATTCCCCGTGAGCTGCGATGAGGCGGGTGGCTTCCGTCCGCTGCAGTGCAACGGCCGAAGCTGCTGGTGCGTGGATGCCGCTGGCAATCAGCTGCAGGCCACCCATATTTTCGGAGCCGGAGACCGGCGGTGCAGTCACGTACCCATCGAGGCCGTAGCCATAGAGCTGCACCTGACCAACAGTAGCGGACGAAGTGTACGCAACGCCTACGACACCATCCGGCGGGAGCTGCAGCAGCTGCTTGGCGGCGAGTCCGTGGAGAATCTCCGCGTGCAGGAGAACTTTGATGGCTCGGCGATTGTCCGCTTCGAGCTGCATAACGAAGCCAAGGTGGATCTGGCCTTCGCCATCGAAACGGCCATCGCGGCAGGCGACTTCCGGTTGGCCGCTGGCCACTTCCGTCCGGACTTGACCCGCTCCCACTTTGTGCACCGGAGCGCCGTGGTGCCAGTGGCCCAGGCGGCCACCGCTCAGGACGAGTCCATCCAATTGGTGCTCTTCATCATGGCCACTAGCTCGGCCTTCCTGGTCAGTGTGTTCGTCGTGTACGTGATGCTTAAGAGGGGGCGCGGCCACAAAGCTGTACACTCCTATGTCAAAGGGGGTGGCACCGGTGGAAGCGGCGACAAGGCCGTGGACTATTCGGCGCCTATTTTCGTGCTGGCCGCCAGTGACATGGACGCCCATCTGGGTGTAAAGGCGTAGGAGTGGGTTGTTGAGTTATCTAAATCAATTTGTAAATAAAAAGAGCAAATTTAAGATCTACTTTTAGGGGGGAGGAGTTCCAGGTCAGCGGTCTCGATCCTGCCCCAACCAAGCCAAAAGGGGAGTGCGGCTGGAGAGGCCCCCACTGTCGAATACTTATTGCATATTTTAGCTTCTAAGACGATTAATTTATGAATAAAGCTTTAAAGTCGAAAGAATATTTAGTTCTTGATTTTTGGGATTATACAATTTAAAACCTGGAGAGGATTGTTAAGGTTCCCTGTGAGTGTAGCTAAGAACTCTCTTGTTTGCTTAAAATTGAATCTAAATGGAAATGGTATACTATTCGTTGTTGCTTTGCTTGTGGAAGAAGTGGGGTCGCCCTTAACCAAATGATTTTCCAAAAAGAAAAAGAGTCTCAAAAGAGCGGGTATTACATTCATACTTAAAGTGATCAAGGAAAAATAAATATAGAAAATTAAAGATTTCCTTCGATTCCTTTTTTAATCGTAACCAGAAAGGCCTCAAGAAATAATGTTAAATAATTTAATTCTAGCAATTGTTTAAAGCCTCCCAATAAAAATATCTGCCCTGTGTCAGCAAACCCTTTTTTGTTTTTGAATTTAATATTTAATAATACATGACATATTTGTCCGCCTGTATGTATGTTTTGCAGCTTCGTATCATGACACCTTCTTCGCCGACCATTACAGTTGGCTCCATGAGCGCACACCTCTGCCGCGGCACATAAACGTTTAACATCAATAAATTTTGGCTTCATTTCATGCAACTCGAACTCAGTTTTGTATTTTTTCCTTTTGTGTATATTGTGTAGAACCATCCTGGATCGATCGATCGCCGGACATTGGTATAACTATATATTGTTCATGTGTATATCGTATGCTACGTGCTAAACACAAGCGCGCCGGTCCAGAAAAGGAAAACCGAGCCACCTCTCTTTGTGTTTTAATATCTAAAAAAAATTGTAAGTTGCTTAAAATATGTTCGGAGCAAAATGCAATACTCATATGGATACAATTGGAAATATTTGTAGATTTTTTGATTTGGAAAATGCATTGCTTATACGGTATATGTATGTGGATTTTTGTTAGACTTAAAACTTAGGGTTTAGCTGAATGTGGTTAGAGAATGTATATATAGTAGTAGTAAAGATCGTTGATCGTAGAGAAGACTTGGTTCCGTCTATTGAGCAAATGGGATTAGTTCACAATCAGCTTAAGCTAGATTCACATGCAATTCAAACGTTAATATCGTAAAACTCGTGTGCAGATTTTGTTCAATATCATGGTCAACTCTCTCCAAGGTGAGTGTGTAATGAGTCATGACTGGATGAGTGAGTGCCTCATCACCCAATGGTAGTTTCTCTTTCTTCTCTTGCTTCTGCTTCCGCTCGTGTTCGGGGCACGCACGCCCCTAATATTTGGTTACTTGGTTAGTCGGTAGTCATAAATTAATAATCCATTACGTGTGTTTGTATATAAATCTTATAAAAAGAACAAAATGCTTGGCCACCGGCTAAACGGCTGAAAAAATGGCCGCAAGATGTACGTAGGTATAACAAAAATGAATTTGGGAGTTGCGGCCAGGGATGGACTGATAGGATTGTTTCTGGTTGGACTGTCATTCTGGACTCATTCCGGCCCCTCTACTTTCCAGCCCCTCCAGCCGAGCCGTTGTTGTTGCTCCGACTGTTGTTGTTGTTGTTTGCACTGCGGAACGGTATCGAGGCGCGCTGATCCTCCATGCGACCGCTCTGCACCTTCATGATCAGCGAGAAGAAGTCCTCGTCGGGCACTGTGGCTCCGCGTCCAGTCTGTCCGCGGGCAGCGCCTCCGGAAGCTACATCCGGAGCTTGTGGCTGCGGCGCTTCTGCCTCCGCATCCATTGTGACATTGGGGCGTGGCAGCTCCGAACGTTGCTCTTCCAGCCGCGAGCCCTGGCAACGCATCAGCATGTCCAGGAAGGCGTCGTCTGGTTGCTGAGTGGTGGTGGCACTCCTAGCCAGCGGAGGATGCGCATGCCCATGACCGATGGCAGCAGCATTGGCCGTCGTTGGCGACTTCAGACCTGGCAGGTTGGTGGGGTCCACGAACAGCGAGTTCTGCTGCACCAGCGGCTTGCGAGTGGCGCCGGTGGTCACCGCCGGAGCTCCAGCCTGGTTTATTTTGATCGAACAGCGCTGGTCATCCATGCGCTTTGACTGCGAACGGGAGAGCATCTCAAAGAAGTCGTCGTCTTTGGCTTTTGTGGTGGCCTGCGCCCGGTGCTTCTCCTCCTGCAGGCGCTTGCCATCCGGCGTGATCTTGATCAGGTCCAATTGCTCCATGCTCTGGCGACGAACACGCACCTGAAAGGAATCAAATAAAATAATTAAAAATATGTTTATGACGGTGTTCCTTTTCGGGTTTCTCTTTTACAGTTGGCCACCCTTTATTTCGGGTTTGTCGTTGTCTAAATGTTTATTCTACGACGCAGACAGCGGGGGTTCATAAACAAAAAGCATGCAAGATTCTTGATTCCAAAAATAAGGGATAGAAAAATGTATTGGATTGATGAAAAATTAATCTCAAATTCTACAAAAAAGACATCGAATCTAGGGCAAACACAATCTGTGACCTGAAAAGTTCGACTGTTATTACTCACCATTCTTCCCTGTGAGTTCTCCGAGCCATCAGACTGATGACCACTGGCCGAGTGATCCGAGGCGCTTGAACGCGCCTCCTCCTCGGTGGGCGAAGGCTCCGACTCCGGCATTCCAAGCAGCTTACGAAGATCCGAGATGTTCACCCTGGCCGTGCTCTCACCCACTGGGTCGTGCAGCTCCTTGGCCAGCTGCAGATGCTGTTCCGCATATCGCAGCGCTCGCTCGTGTCCACCTGTGGCGGAGTGGGCATTGCCCAGCGACCAGCAGGCCCGTGCCTCGCCAATGCGGTCGCCCAGCTCCTGGGCGATGGCCAAGTGCCGGTTATGGTACTCAATGGCCGTGTTGAACTCGTGCAGCAGCGTATAGGTGTTGCCCAGACTGTAGCAACTCTGGGCCTCCACCTCACGCTCGCCCAGTTCCATGGCCAAAGCCAGGGTGCGCTTGTAGTGCTCAGCCGCGTCCTCAAACTGTCCCAGGAAAATGTGCGAGTTGCCCAGGTTGCTGTTGGCCCGTCGTTCCGCTGCCCGATCGCCGAACTCCCTGGCAATGCGAAGCCTCTCCTGGTGATGCTCGATGGCCGCCTGGAAGTCGCCCAGGAGGTAGTATGTGTTGCCCAGGTTTCCGCACGCCCTGCCCTGGGCTCCGCGATCTCCCAGATCCCGCATCAGCTTGAGGTTCTCCTGGTAGAACTCCACGGCGCGAGTCAGAGCCTCCTTCACATCGTCGCCGAATTTGCCCGGGTTCCGCTGGCCCAGATGCTTTCCCTTGGCGTGGTACACATTGCCCAGATTGTAGAGCGCCCGTCCCTCGGAGAGGCGGTCGCCTAACTGGCGGGCGAGGGTCAGGTGGCGCTCACAACAGATGGCTGCCTCGTCGAACCGACCCATCACCTTGAGCGTGTTGCCCAAGTTGCCCGATGACTTGGCCTCGCCCAGCCGGTCGTTCATGCTCTTGGCCAGCGTGAGATCGTGCTTGTGGTACTGCATCGCCTTGTTGTAGTCGCCCAAGTAGAAGTAGGCGTTGCCCAGCTGCGAGTAGATGGCGGACAGGGTGCGCAGGTCCTCTGTGCCCGCCTGAATGGCTGCCTGAAAGAAGGCGACGCCTGCCCGGCAGTCTCCGGCCTTGCAGAGTCTCTCACCTTCCAGGGCCAGCTCCAAGCACATACTCGATCCTCCGTCCGATCCCTGCTGCGAGTTGCCGTCGTGGGAGCCGCCACCGCCTCCGGCTCCCAGGCCCAGGCTGGACACATTCTCCGCGGACGCGGACAGCGAGGACATTCTGCTGCGCCTCAGTCTCGCCTTTTTGTCGCGATGCTCCTCCTGCTGCAGGTGATGCTGCTCTGAAAACTGGGAGTTGTCCACTTTGCGACGCTGTCTCCGGGTGTCTTTGTGGGGTTTCGGTTGGGTTTTCAGCTTCTGGAACACGGTGTGGCGAGCTGGTGCGCTGTGGCAGGTGAAATTGCTGCAATTAATAGCTCTTTGTACCGTTTTTCGCTATCAATTAGTCTGCGTTGGTTCCATTTCAATATCTCAATTAGTCATTTCAACTATTCGATTTTCAATCGATTACAACGATAATTGCTCGATCTGGCAACGCTGGTGGCTCGGCGTTGCCAGACTCAGAGATCATCGGCAGTCGCTATTTTTTCGTATCGATGGGTTTGCATATTACCAAAACATCGATGTATCGCATTTAAAAAAAAATCGATGCTATCGATAGTGACATCGAGGTTTTTGCATCCCTAGCTCTAAAGATGGCGTCACTTCTGCTTTGAACGATTTCTTGTTGCCGAAAAAAGTTATATTTCTCGCATAAAACTCAACCGCCGGCCGCCTAATTCGATCGAAAAGTCCACGTCCTCCACTGCGGCGCGATTATAAGGTGAAATTGTGGCAGTGCGTGCGCGAAATCCGCAGGAAAACGGCAGCGAATCGGGGTGTACCGACCGAACCAGAATTTGAGGTGTGTGTGCGTTGCGTCGCTTTTTTTGTGTGCCCGCCGTCGTTGCAGCCAGCACTGCCGAGCAAACATTGTGCCGAAATTACTTTAAATCAGCAGGATAATAAAGCAGGCGAAAGGGCATAAAGGAGAATTGTGCGAGTGGGTGCCACACAGAGAGAGCGAGCGAGACAGCGACAGTCGATGACGATAGCCATTGTTTAGTTATCGCCCCCGATAGAGATAAAATAGCGGCCGAGTCCCTTTCAGTATGACCGTGCTGCGGGCCATCGGATATCTTACCTGTGGTGTGACCGTGTGGGAGAGAGCGACGCGCAACAACAGCTTGGGTAGCACAACAACAAACTCACCACGCTCTCACCCAGAAATCTGGCACAGTGGTATCGAAATTTAAGCTAATGAGTAATCGCGATAGTGATTAGGCCAGGCATTTGGGTGTGAAATTGTGACACTGTGCGCTAGTATTAACTCTCGCCCTGCCTACCTTCGAGAACAACAATAACAATAAGCCAAATATTTTCAAGTACTGCTCATTTCCCAGCTTTTCTTCGCTGTGTGCGCGCTCTCACGACCTATAGTATATACACATGTGGGGGAGAGAAAGAGAGAGCGAGCCGAAAGGCAAGAGAGAGAGTGAGTCGGGCGAATGAAAAAAATATCGCCACATTTGCCGTATGCCGCCTTCGTCGTCGGTTGGGTGCAAAAGATATAGAATCTTTTTTATACACTCCTGATATAGAACGCAGTCCGCTTTATCGGTCGGTCTCTAAAATATTCTGCAAGCTCGAAGCAAAAGCAAAACCGCAAATTGAAATCCGAAAAAGCGCAGCTAAAAAAGCCGAGCTCCGAATCGAGGCTGTTTTTCGTGGCGATTATTATTCGAATGCAAATTTTTCAAGTGCGCAGTAAGCGGCTAAAACCCAGACGCAATTCGTGTTCCCAAAGTTTTAATAAATAAATAAATATGTAATTACACACTCACACATGCGTACGGAGGCTACAATTGAGATTCGTTTGGATTTCGTATGAGCATATATATTTTTTACTTATATTATTTTTAGAATATCGATTTTGTTGCCCGCTGTCTGCCTGTGTGTGTGTGTATGTGCGTGCGAGTGTGTGTGTTTGTGTCTCTCTCGCACCGAGTGTGCGTTTGTGTGAGTGTGTGTTTGAAACATACATATTTATGATAAGTGTGTGTGTCAAGCAGTAAAATGTGTTAAGAATTATGTATGTTCATATAGACACAAGTTACCTAATCTTACTGCAAAAAACGAAAAGAAAGGAATCAACAAACCGAAGTGAAGTGAAAGAAAGAGCAAAGGCAAAGAGCCCCATCAAAACAGCTGCGCTCTCTCACCTTCCACTCTTCCTTACCATTCCGCCATTCCACCGTTCTCCCATTCTGCCATTCTCCCATTCGGCTGCCCACACACACTCGCACACGGGCTTTTGCTTAAAATCCGCTGCTGCTTTGTGTATTTTTTGCTTCGACACCGCATTTACATGTGTTGACCCCACTTGGACCCCTCCCCCCTCTCCGACCTGTCGCGCGATGCGTTGTGCAAAAATTCTCTCGTGAACTACAGTTTTAATTCAATTATGTCAAACGCTATACCCACATCCACAGTGCAACCCAACACAGCAGCTGAAAGCTAAAAAAGCATCTTCAATCTCCGTACTCCGTGACGTAGGCAAATAAGAGAGCACAGCTAAGGAGAAGCTGAGAAATCAAGAAACTGAGAATCCAAGAAACTGAGACACAGAAACTAAGAAATCGAGAAACAAAAACTGCAAAAGGTATGCCAAGACCAACGGAAGTTGGCCCACAACAAATTCAAATCGAATCGCAACCATTTTGGGCCAAAGCTCGCTCTATTTCCGTTCAATGTTTTAACCCATTAAGTACCCATGGTACATTGAAAATATCTGTATCCCAACTGAGAAACAAAACCAAACTTATAAAGATTCGGTTTCTAGGTTTTCTAGAATTTTATTAATATACTTAATTTATTTTGTAAAGTCCCAGATATATTTTTGGCCGGCGACACCTTGCAGGGACTTTATCGGTCCGAAATATCTTAACAGTGACACGATGAACAGGCTCTAGAATTTCAAGTTTAATCGATTAATGTAAGAGTTAATATAATTGTTGCTTCGTTCTGTTTTTCTTTGAATTAGGAATAAAACCAGATCATTAAACATTTCAAAATAATTGAAAATATTTTTAGCTGAAATGAAATTATAGCACATAAATATTTTCCAAGTAGTTTATATGCGTTAAAGCCCAATTTGCTTAAAAAACGCAGAGGAAATTAATTTTATGTATGCATGGGGTTAAGCGCAACCCAACCGAAAGTCAGACAAAGAACTGGTTCTAATTGATTGAGTGATTGTTGGGCAGCAGGGGAAAGGGGAAGGGGAGAACCTGCTCAGCAAATTAACAAGTTCCAATTGATACATACGTGTGGGGACACACACGAAATTTGTCGAGCCTACTCGAAATTAGCATAAATGTGTCAAAATGGTAAATGGTAAATCATTTCGGAGGCTCTCTCGCACCTGTCAGACAGGTGACAAGGCCCTTGCAATGCTGGAATCAAGTCATAATACTTACTTGCTATATCGTCGGACAGATCAGTTTAATTACAGTAATCTATAGGGCAACCAGCACGCCCAGTGGAGAGTTGCCAAATTGAACGTGACTTGTGCGCAATTAATTTTGTTTCGCCTTAATGCAGAAGAAAACAAAATCACACTCGTATAGCACTCTACGTTTCTGGCCCGCTCGGGGGTTATATTCCAGTTTCTACCTGCGATCGATTCCCCCTACGAGCTTTTCGCTTTTGTCCGAGCGGGTTTGTCACCTGCCATTAACTGCTTCGCGTGTGTGTGTGATACACTACTGGCCCAGTATGCTTTTGTACTTAACTTTGACGTCACGGGTTTTAAATAAAGATTTTACTTAACAAAACCACTGAAATGTGTTGTAGACAGAAGCTTGAAGCTCCTAAATTGAGTAAAAGACCACAAAGCATTCTAAAAAAACTCAATTGGGAGCCCATTAATCATTATAGACTGGCAAAATGTTAATTCTTTTCAATAACTACAACTTGTTCCAAGTAAGAACCAACATAAAAAAGTTGTTCTATAACCTTAAATGAAAATTAAATTAAAGTCTTGTTTGCATTTTTGTTATATTCAATTGACCGACCATGTTTATCTTTTATTGTTTATAAAGTTTGTAGCCGATTTTTTCAAAGGATTTCATTTTCTAAAAGTATTTTAACGAGTTAACCGAGACTGCCAACCCAAATAAGTGTCGTGCCAGCATGTGTATGAGCAACAATTTGTGCGGTCACTGGAGTTTTCACTGTGAAGGAGAATGTGCCTGCTGCCATAAAATGCCTTCGCATATGAAGCGCTCCGCATTCTCTATCTGTAGTCCCCCGTATCGGCTGAAAGACGAGCTCTATTATAAAATTACTATGTCTCTGGGGCTGTCCCCTCCCTTCGGGACGACCTGCTTTGCGTCTGTTCACCTTTTTGACGCACATTCTCCCCGCGGTTGTTGTTAATTTCGCTGCAGCTTTAACTTTTCTGCCCGACCGCAGAAGTTAAAGAGCGTGCTCAGAGTCAATTTGCCTGCTGTAAGTTGACTCTTTCTCCGCCGATTTTCCTCTGTCAGTTGAAGCTTGGTAACCTCTTAATGACCACAAACACACTCACTCGCTTGTGTACATTTCTGGCTGTCTGTTTTGACATAACTGACCTCACTTTCAGGCGCTTTATGTGTGCGCGGTGTGTGGTGTTGTGTTTTCCCTTCCATTTTCTCTCCTCGTTATGTACGAATTGTTATTGCTGGGTTATACCTGTCTCTCTGAAACAGTTTCCCTAATTTCACACTGAAAAAAGTTCTGTAAATCGCGAATACCCTAAAGATATTGTTAGTGTGTTTCAAGATATGGACCTTAATACTCATGCATATTTTTTGATGTTATTCAGCTTCTTATTTATATTCCTAAGCTATAATATTATAATAATTTAATCCAAATAGGACTTTCTTTGGGATTGGTTTATTCCTGTACCTTGCCAGAAACTCTCTGTTCCTTTGTGGATTTTATATGCTCGCTTCCATTCCTCTGGCTTCTCTAAAAATAAAGCCCGCACACATATTTCTTTCAACTCTATCCAAGTTGAATTGATTTACTCTAGGCTCTGGTGTAAACAAAGACATAAAAACAGCAGCCATCTTCGGTGAATCGCTTTGTATTGGTAGAAATATGTGTAAAACGTGAAGTTTTCGTGAAATTCTCGACAAATTGCTTACTCAATCTATTTGCAGTGGAACTCCTGTTTTATATACGTATACCCACCCTCAACTCCCTAGTGGGATTTTCAGTCAGGTTTTTGTGTTTGACTTGAAAATATTTTCGTTATTTGCAATGGCCAGCGTGCCTCAAGCAAAACTACAGTCTGGTCGAAGCTTTTTGTTTGATTGTTTGTTCTATTGGCAATTGAGGAATCCATTGCAAGGGGAAAAATCAATTTTATTTGCCAGTACACGAATATTTATACAATTTACGAAGCCAGCGCCGGTTAGAATATATGCTATAGGGGTAAAAAAAAACTTGCAGTACTCCAAAGTAAACATATTTTGCACACAGCCAATTAACGACCGTCTGAGTGGAGGGCAAATGTTTCTCTCATTATAATTAGATGATTGCCCTCACTTCTCGTCTGTCTGACTGGGCAGAAGACTTCGGTGCCGAAACGCTTACTGGGCCGAGCCCCAGATTTGCCTTTGCTTTGCAAAATGTTTGCATTTTTTCCTTCGCACGCCTCGCTAACGAGAGGAGCAATCAGCTGTGTAGCTGTCAGAATTGAGAAAAACGCCACGAAATGAAACGATAAAAAGTCAATTAGAAACACTAGGGCTGGAATACCGTGCTTTTGTTTATGCGAAAAGCTGATTTTACATATGCATTTTTCTTATTTCTAATATTAAAAATTTGTTTCAGGTTTAACACAGAAATTCATCATAAGATTTCCACACATATATTTTATTTGTTGTTTTTAAAGTAGTAATCTCTCCGAGTATTGATTTATTCTTAAAAGAATGCCAATGACTCAGAGGACAAAGGGTATCAGTTTCGGAAATAACTTTTCACTTAACTTCAAGGATTCCTATAATTATATATTGCTCCATATATATTATTCACTAACGTACGTACTCATAGTAAGTGATGTCATTTGCCAAATTTTCAGCTGTCTATATTGCATTAATCCAAGAAGTCAAGCTTGTTGAATGAACCATTTATTGCATACAATAAACTGTCCATTTTAATCAGCTTAAAAATGAGTCAATGTTCAAGGTTCGGAAGTGAGAGTGGGTCTGCCAAAAAAAAAAAAAATCCATTAGGAAGAACTACATTCATTTGGCTGCTGTCTAGCATGCCTTTAGAAATATTTTCCCATTTTATGTCATACATTTTCGTTTTTCATTCTCTCTGGCCTTTCCTTTGCTTTTCTCTCCGACTTTCCGATGCTTTTTGCGGCAATTAATGACGTTTTTCACCGCACTAGAATATTTTTAGATTGGAGGAAATTCGGTGCCAGTGAGAAATCTTTTCGCTGATATTTTTACAACCTGNNNCATTAAATAAATTTCCATTTTGGCCATATTCCATTTGCAGTGCAGTTCAACTTGGAGCAAAGGAAATTTATTTTCGAAAATATTCTTAATTCGATTTGCGTGTATTTATAGCATCTAGAAATGGGGAAAATTCTTTAGCTGGATGAAATCATGAAAATTTGACCTTGAATCCCGAAAAGCACTTTGTTTCAGACCCCCAATGAGTTCAGTCGTGTATCCAGAGCAAACAGAAGTTCTCCGTTATGGTCAAAGTGGCGTCATGGACAAAATCAATAAACAGCACTCAAGGCAGGCGACAGCTGCAGCAAATTAAACAAAATCGCATTGCACAATTAATAATTAACACTTGTATGTGCGAACGGCGTAAGTGCACACAAGAACAAAAACAAGCAAGCCATTTGGAAGAAGAGTTCCTCAGCCACTCGCTGTCGCTTTTTAAGTGGCAAGACTTTTTATCTTATCTCTTTCACCCTGAGATACATTTTCCCTTCTTTTGTTTTCACAGTGTGCCTGTATTTATGCGACATTTTTTGCTGATTTTGATTAGGTGGCAGACACGCCCACACACACTCTCCGTTACCTGCTTATCACAGCTCAAATCGCTTAATTAAAAAGCACAAAACGAAAAAGAAAAAGCGGAAAAAATAAAAACCTGAGAGAGGTGTGAGCAAAAAGGCAGGGTAGCGCTTTTCAATAGAAATTTTCCATGCTCTGGCATTGAATTTGCAGTAGCATATATTCCACAAAGTAGCACATACGTAAATCTAAATACTTTGTGTAGTTCCTATACATACAGCAGCGGTTAAAATAAGAGGATTAAAGATAAGGATATTTTCATTCAAATTTAAAACATACTCTTGGTAGCCCTATCTCTTATCTTATCCTAAGAATGAATCTTCCTATCTTATTTAAGGTTACTTTCGGAGCAACTACTACAACCCACTACATATATATACAATTTAATATAAATTCATACTGTTAACTCTGATTCCCTGTTCTATTTTTATGGCCGAAACTGTTGATAGAAAAATACCTCCGTAGGTGGTGACGTGATAGGCACGGGGTATATTTCATTGAACTGAACGGCGGTCTGGCGCTTGTTTCACAACAAAATTTGCATTCTTTCAGCCTTATGTTTCATCTCTCTGGGTGTTTTTTTTTTTTAATTAGTCAAAGGCTGTCGCATTCGCAGTGTGTCTTGGTCTTAATTATTTAATTAAATTGAGGAAACTGTTGTGACTGCTGTTGTCTCTGTTCGGTGCCTCTCTGTGTTCCTCATCTCTCTTTGCGCTTAGCTCGGTCTGTTTTCGTGTTTTACGATTTCGTCATACGGTTTTGTTGCTCTTGACTGCTTTGGGGTCCCCATTTAATAACAATATACGTAGAGCCCAACCTGCAACCAAAACAGCAATCCCCGCCCCGAATACTCATAACACTTGTCGCTGATGCAATTAGTTGTGGGTTTTTGTGTACATTGTCAACAATTTCGTGGCACTTTCTCTTTGCCGCGTTGCTGGCTCTTAACAGCAATAGGTTAAATTATGCCTTACATAAAAAACAGAAGCACATGTCACGCAGGGCTAGAAGTTATGCCAGATGTGGTAATCAAATTAAAAAAAAGCGTCCACAGATAAGAAATTATCGTTATTAACATCTCAGAGTCAAGTCTTTCGAGAATGATGGTAATAGAAAGGATAACTTGGCGATAATTAGTTAAAATGCTATGGTTTTGGGCGATAACTAACTTATTTTAATTATAAAAATGACGTAGAAATAATGTTTTAAAGTTCTTTGAACTGATCAGTCAACATCCCAAATTTTAGGTATGGCTAGCTTAAGAGTTTTAAAAAGTAAGGCACTTGGCTTTGTTAAAACATAAATAAGGTATCTGGTTCTTCAGCAAATTATGGAACGGAGATTAAACTTGAACTGATACCAGTTCCATGAAACTCTTCTGGAGATTCTAACAACTGTTCCCTTAGTGTACTTTGCTTAGTTTATCCTAGAATTAATTCAAGGCTTATACATGAGTATATATATTTATGGGCACTAAAGATTTCGTGGAAATTGCTGAGTTAAAGCCAACCCTAAATTAAGTCCACTTCAATGTAATTGAGAAAAATGGTTTTAGTAAGCTCTGCTATTTTTGCTTTACCAAGAACTATTCCCTTTCACCTGCATGCAATAAAGTTACTTTCCTAGAACCTCTCATAGAGCTCCTTTCACTCTAGACAATTTAGAGGAATACGACAGTAGCAGGTATCTGTTGCAGTTAAATCATGCCCGCATGAAACACAAGTCCTTTGCAAATGCATTGCTGATACACGTGTGCGCACCCCACGGCTTCGATTAATAATTATTCATTGCGCAAAAGGAAAAATGTGTTACTTCTCCGACCCATCGTCGACAAGAGCTGCTGACGTAGTACTCTCTACAGTTGGTGACCAAAAATAGAAGTATAAAGTCGAGTCTATTTTTGTGACCCATAAATGCTGGTTGTGCCCCCACCTTGTGCTTTTCCTGCGGCTTTTCCTTTCTGGTTGTGTCAATGTCGCATTGCGTGAGCCGGTTTCATTTGAACTTTGGCGAGGTGAGGTGCTTCGCGGTAGAGTAGGCGATGGCGCCCCATTTTATTGAAATTAGTTAGCTGGTGTGATGTGGTGGTGGGAAATTTGCGGCCGGCCAACAGCTAAGCGGGCTATCAATAAATTGAATCATGCTGCCAATTGAAATTAATAAATGCATTAGCCAGTCAGCTCGAATGGGAATCGTTAACGTCAGGCAGTGGCCTTCGACGTGGCTTAATACTATAAAGTCTGGGCTGGAATATGTGTGCGATAAGGAAAGCTCCCGGTCTCATTCATGCTGATGCATCTGTCGGATGCATTTCGCTCTGAGCTGAGCTTTATTAGCTGACATTTGCACAACAAAACCCTTTTTGGGCAAAGCTCCCCCTCATTGCTATCTCTTGTACGCATTCGTCTACCCTCTATTTCTCTATCTGTGCAGCTCTCTCCCTCCCTTTCTCTCTCTATCTGTAGCTAATGCTGTTTTTTCTGGATTGGCAAACATCAATCGATAGTTTGGCTTGCCATTGTTTGCCGCTCAGCTAGCTGCAACTTTTTCAATCGAGTTTCTCCAACTTTGTCTTCTGCCTTCGGGGCAGTTTTCTAATTTAATTTATTACTCTCCCGCCTCGTTCATCATTCGCTTGTTAAGTGCCTTGAATGTTTAATAACGCCTTACATGCTCGCTAACAAGTTGCCCAGATTTACGCAGTTACTATTCTCCCAAAGTGACCCAATTCCCTTGGAAATTTCTTCTAATTTCGTTAGCTCTGACCAAAAACACGGACCGGACCCCGTGTGTGTGTATATCCTGCGCGCAGAGTAAACCAAAACAAATAAAAAATGCAACCCAGAGAAATGTCGAGTGGCAGGTTCTTTCTTCCCCGAAAGAACGAGCACCAGCAGCCGAGGCGAGGCAAGCAAGTAGTACATTCCCAAGCCCGCGACGCTGACCACCCACTCGTGACATTTACAATGTGTTCTCTTCCTTTTGGTGGTTTTGGCACTGCGGGGAAAAACTCTACATGATGATAAAATTTATGTTTTTGATTTTGTTTTCCTTCTTTTTAAATAAAACCTAAAGAGATTGTTTACAACATAATGAAAAGAAAAAAGTGTAAATGTGCATTGATACTCTTTGTAAATAATAGCTGTTTTTGTTAATCTTTTTAATCTTTCACGGACTTGCATAAATATTTGTGCCCTCCTTTGCGCCCTCCTTGTATAACCCCTCTGATGTGCCACTTCTTGGCCTTGTTAGCTATAGAAAGAATATTGTCATGTAAGAAATACTTTGAACTTAGGTGAAAATCCGAGAAAATGTATCCTTTTATCAATTATAACCCTTTTCTCGCAGTGTGTGTGACTGGTGATGATGGTCGTGGTTGCCTTGAGGGCGCACGCTGGGCGGCCCAAGTGCTTACATTGTGAAAACTTTCGCTTCTTCTGCAGCTGATGCCTCTGCTGCTGTTGTTGCTCGCTCCACTGTTGATGTTGCTGTTGCTGATGGGGCCGGGGCATGAAATCTTATAAAACTTATTGTTCCATTTCCTTTCACTTTATGTAAATTAAACAGTGCATTATTCTTGCATATGCACGGATGGGGAAAAGGACGTCGAGTGGGTGCCAGAGGAGTGCGGGATCCAAGCAGATATTTGCATTTTGCACTTGGCACATGTGCCAAGTTCTGTCCCCTGGATTTCCACACTCCCCAGCTCTGCGTTGCGTTACGTTTAACGAGCGGAAGGGTCGGAAAAGCTGTTGCATATGTAAACTCGTTTCGCGCTGATTTGATTGATTCCATGATATCAATACAGGGGACAGGACAGGACAGAACAGGGCAGGACAGTAGTGTGTGTATTCAGTACGATAAGGTCAAGGTTTTTGCCTCCAACAGTCCTCCACCCTCTGATGTTTTAACAGAAAATGCGCAATGGGAATTCAGGGAAGCACCAATTTGCATTTATTGCTTTTATTTTATGAGGAATATTCGATTTTCCATATACATTCTCTCCTATAAGAGTTCTTTTTCTTCCTGTGCATGGCTAGATCCGCCCACAGCCTCAGACTTTCCTCAATGATTACCGACAGAAATCAATTTCATGCTGGCAGCGCTGGTGATTTCCCAAGTACTTGTACGTGTACACGCAACATAACGCAGTTTATAATTTTGCCACTAAACTCTGTGGAGCCGCCGAGTGCATGCCAGTAATTTGATGCATTCGCCGCGTTTCCATCTCTCGCATTTTCACTGTCATGCCTTGCTGGAGCCGAGGCGGTGATGATGGAAGATTCTCACCGACCATGAACTCGTCTCTGCTGCGCTGCACAAAAGGATTTCAAGTGTGTGTATGTTTGTGTGTGTGAGTAGAGGGCGCCGTTTACTGCGTAGTTTTTCCACAATTTTCCCGCTTGAAGCCCTCCTGCAGCCCCTGCCTGATTCCTTGGACACGTTTCAAGTACGCGTCAAAAAACGAAAAACAGTGCGCAATATTTTCACACTGAGGAAGAGGCATCTGAAGAGAGGGAGAAAGTGTCAGAGGGGAAATTCTGCTTATCATCATGTCGCTTTGCATTACATAAACCCAAAAAGTGTGAGAACTAGGGTCCATAAACACCTCAAAACTAAAGGAAAACTGTAGATAAGTAGCATTCAAATTTAAGGAGCAATATAAAAAATATATCGAGGTAAAAATAATAACAAAACCAAGCTATAATCACAAATTTGCCAGCAACTTAATGGGGAAGTACAAAATATAAAGCGTAAAAGCAAAGCAATAAAAATGGTTTGGGTTTCCCCATAAAAACTGTACTACTAATTTCCAATTTTATTGCATTTCTCATTATAAACAAGTATTTACGAAAGCTAAAACTTTGAAGCAATCTGAATGTTTGAAAACAAAACACATTATGGGGTTTTCAAAGTAATCAATCGTCCCAAAAAGGCCTAAATAAATCAAAGCAAATTGTGGGTAAATAGTTCGATACGCCATTTTAGTATTATTAGCTCAGTTTACCCTAGCAATGGACAAAATGCGGAAACAAATTAAAGTTAATAGTTAAATTCCTCTATAATCTGCTCAATTAGGGTTCAAAATAATAACAAACTAATCTCTGATAATGAATCTGTTGATAGTTACCACAGACTTAGATAGGCAACTCCAAAGTAAACCCATATTACTTTTTGTGACTCACACTAAGAACTTTAAGTGGGGGAAATGACAACAATTTTACGCAATTCTAAACCAAACAAACAATATGCAAACTAGCACGTAAAAGCAACCAAAGACTGCAGAAAGAAATAACAACTTTTAAAAACTTGGCATTGAGCGAAAGTTTAATGCCAGTTTTTGGTGACAAAACGCTCAAAAATTGCTCTGCTCTCTCGCCCTCAAACATTTATTCGTAGCTTATTGATTATAGCTGGAAAACCAATAGACATGCGTCGAAAAATATACTACTGGAGGAGAAGGCAATGCCAAGAGCTGGCGGCTAGGAGGGGGGGCTGTGTTGGTGCCCAAGTGGGTGGGAAAATAATTTTCCCAACTGGCGATGGCGACAACGCTTAGTCATTAGATGACCAAAACGATGACTGTGTTTAGCTATTGGGCGGCAAAAATCTTATAAATGCCAGCAGAAAACAACGGCCAAACACAAAGCAAAGCAAAACAAAGTGTGGAGGAGGCCTGGACAGTCAGGAGAATCCGGGGAAAATGTATTGGAGTAGCGGCGTGAATGGAAGAGGCCACAAAGCAGCGGACTTGTCTCATTATTTTGTGAGCGGCTGCCCCGGCTATTTGTTATTGTTTTCTACGATGATATGCTGGGGAATTTCGCCCCGCCGCGGCCGCCGTTGCTGAGTAAATAATGTCATAAGGTCACACGCACACACACATTAAAGGGGGAACACTGTACCGGGGGGGCCTAATGGTCAGCAGGCATTGTTGCTGTTGTTGTTTTCGCTTATTTGTCTTGGGACATTTTGGGCTGGGCTGGGCCGGGCCTGGTCGGGCTGAGCCCCGTTGATGGTTTTATATAAAATAGCATAATAAATGGCCAGCCCAGGCGCAGGCCTCTAGATTCGCTATCGTTCCCATATTAAATGTCACCGTGGGGTTGACTTGACGTTGTTTACTCGATGGTGTCCCCGGCCACAGCGAAGGTGATTGAAACAAATTAAACCGAAAGCAATGTAAAAAACAACAAGCAAGGGAAAATTCAATTATTAACTGGGTAACGCGTTGAAGAGCGCTGACCACGAATGCAGAAAATAAAAGCTCGTCAAAGGCAGCTGTGCAAACTTTTCACTCTCCACTCGCGCACACACACGCCCGCTCTCTGTCGCTCTCCTTGCGGTTCGGTGAGTTCCGGCTGGCCAACACACACATGCGTATTCTGGTTTGGCCGGCCACTGAGAGAAAATTGCCTACATTTTGTAATAATAACAATGAAAATTATAATGAATTGTTTAGATAGATGAACATTTCTTTAGGTTTTTATAGTAACTTTTTTGAAATTATTATTTTCAACTGGTCTGACTTTATTTTTCTCTCCGTGCAGAGACACCCACGCGTCTCGATTTCCATTTCCACCGGTAGGCAGGCAGGCAGCAGCTGGGCCAAGCGAGTTGATCGCATTTACCTGTTTGTCACTCATACGCCGTGTGGTCCCAGTCCGTTTCTGGCTCTTTTATTTCTGCTCTGGGTGCATGTGGGTGTTCCGCCGGCGAAATGTGTGTGACATGTTAAACATGTTTTTGCTTGGAATCGACTGTGGGCCGCCGCGTCGGTTTGACTTGCATTTGTGCAAATTTGTGTGCCTGGGCCTAACTGGAAACAGTGAACGAGTTCCTCCACAATGTCCTCGAAGTGAAAACTGTGTGTGGTTGCTTTACATGTGTAACATTTTTCCTGAGTTGAATGGTATTGAAGTTCAAGCCTGGCCCGTTTGGTTGATTTCTCTCCCTCTCAAAACACAAGCCATGCAAATGAATGAGTTTCCCCCTCTCTCGTGGGCGCGTGTCCTTTATTTGGCTTCATTTCCGTTCAAGATGACAACGCCATCTAGTTTCCGGTCAATGGCTTTTCCGGGCATGCCTTGATTTAATTCTGGCAAATGGGGAATTTAATTTAACAGAAATGGTTACATTCGTAGGCCAGCAGAAGCCTCTTTGTACTGGCCACATTGCGGTCTCTTCTGCGGCTATGAGCATTAGGGAAAGTTGGCCTGGCGAGCATGGGTCTACAACAGGAAAAAGTCGGGAGAATTCATCAATTGAAAACTAGGAAACCACTTTAAATTAGATTTTTACATGTAAATGGTTTGGTTTCCAGTGTTGCCACCACAGTATCTATCTTTTTTTTATCAGCTCCGTGTTATCTGGTGACAAAGAAATCACAGTCAGAGCTATTATCTCCACACACACGGACGCACCTGCAAAGCCTGCGATTAGATAGATACACCTGAACGTTTCATTTTATCGAATGCGGGGCTTTTTTTTTGCGTGCCTTTCACTACGGTGTCAATTTTTGAGTTATTTTCGCCTATAAAACCTATCTATCCGGCAAACGCTTATAGTGCCCATATCTTCTCTGTTTGCTTGCAGTGCATGTGATGCCAAATATCCATAAAAACCAATAGAAAAAATAAGCAGCAACAGCGGAGGTCGAGCCGAGGACTATGTGAATGCAGCAATCAAAAGTTAGCCCTCTCTCTCACCAAATTGATGTGCCATTCAGGAGCAGCTGAAGCAGCAGCAGCAGCGCCAGCAGAAGCGGAGACAGAGGATCAGAATCTGAATCAGAATCAGAGACAGAGCAACGCAGAAGCTAAGCGAGAGTATTATCAAGAGTAAGGCGCATCGCAAATGCAACAATCCCTCCAGTAAACAATACATAAACCAACGCAAGAAGCGACGAAAGCTGAACAAAAGTAAAGGCAGAAAACAGGTGAGTGCGGGTCTGATGAGTGGGTGGAGGATTGAACTCACGGAGCTAATTGCTTGACCCACTTTATTTCAGTGTATATACAACTGTAACGAATTTATAACAAATCCAGGCAGCTAAAACACTTCACGCCCAAGGGTAACCGTTTAACAGATGCCAAGATAAGTCGTTACCGCTTTAACACCGCCATCACCATTACCCAGCAACAGAAGCTGCTCCAGCTACTCCAGCAACAGCAGCAGGGGAACGCTCTCAAAGGCAAGAAAAAGCACAAGCAGAAGTTGCAGTTGCAGCAGCAGCGGCAGCAGTTGCAATTGGTGATTGGCCAGGAAATACACCCGGAACCAGACGCAGGAACAGAAGCAGAGCTGTTGGGCTTAACCAGTAGTGACGAAAACAACTGCAAGACGCCAAACTCAACCGCAAAAGTCGCCAACATAACACATAAAATTTTCGGTTGGCTACGCAAATCACGCAACAAACGGCCAGTCGAGATCCTCAACAGCGATTTCGGCGAAGACGGCGACGAGGGCGTTGGCGAGGGCAGAGGCCAAGGGGCAGGAGAGGGTGGTGGAGCAGCTGCTGCTGCCGGTGCCGGTGCAGCCGATCAATTTTCAGTGGCAAGCGTTAGGAATAAAGCCGGCAAGCTGAATACCACACAGACAGCCACGGAGACCGCCATCGATTCAAACGAACCCAAATCTGAAAAGATGTCATCGGGCACGTTTGTGGATCGAATCGACCCGTTCGCCAAACGTTCGCTCAAGAAGAAGGGTAAAAAGAGTCAAGGTTCCTCGCGCTACAGAAATTCTCAGGATGTTGAGCTGCAGCAATTGCCGCCGTTAAAAGGTTAATTTGAATTTTATTTCTTCCAGTTTAATGGTCTAACAATTTACATCCCTTTTTGTTCCAATAGCCGATTGCTCCAGCCTAGAACAGGAGGAGCTGTTCATACGGAAGCTGCGCCAGTGTTGCGTGTCCTTTGACTTTATGGATCCCGTCACGGATTTGAAGGGCAAGGAGATCAAGCGGGCCGCACTCAATGACCTATCCACCTATATAACACATGGGCGCGGTGTGCTTACGGAACCGGTCTATCCGGAAATAATTCGCATGGTAAATATCGCGTCATTTATATTATTCTCCATGTACTTGCAAATATTTTAATAAAAAATTCACTAAAAAACCTTAAATATGATTTTTCTCTACCAGATTTCATGCAACCTATTTCGCACGTTGCCGCCCAGTGAGAATCCCGATTTCGATCCCGAGGAGGATGATCCGACCCTGGAGGCCTCTTGGCCACACCTACAGCTGGTCTACGAGGTCTTCTTGAGGTTCTTGGAGTCGCAGGACTTCCAAGCAACCATCGGCAAGCGGGTAATCGATCAAAAGTTTGTCTTGCAGGTTAGCGTTCACTTTCGCACCAAAGTAACAAATTAATTAAAAAGGGTTTCCTCTAGCTTTTGGAGCTCTTCGACTCGGAGGATCCTCGAGAGCGGGACTTTCTGAAGACGGTGTTGCATCGCATCTACGGAAAGTTCCTGGGACTGCGGGCCTTTATACGAAAACAGATCAACAACATATTCTTGCGATTCATCTACGAGACGGAGCACTTTAACGGAGTCGGTGAGCTTTTGGAAATTCTCGGCAGGTATGTCCCCCTTAGATCTATTTTCTTGTTCGTCACAATTAATTATTATTTCTTTTCCAGTATCATCAATGGATTCGCTTTGCCCCTGAAGGCCGAACACAAGCAGTTTCTGGTCAAGGTCCTGTTGCCGCTACACAAGGTCAAATGCCTGTCGCTCTACCACGCTCAGCTGGCGTATTGCATTGTACAATTCCTAGAGAAGGATCCATTCCTTACCGAGCCTGTGGTGCGTGGGCTTCTCAAGTTCTGGCCCAAGACGTGTTCCCAAAAGGAGGTCATGTTCCTGGGCGAAATTGAGGAGATTCTAGACGTGATCGATCCGCCGCAGTTTGCCAAGATCCAGGAGCCGTTGTTCCGCCAGATTGCCAAATGCGTGTCAAGTCCACATTTTCAAGTGAGAGCCTATTTCGCTGATATTGTAAAGAGTCAAAATTAATCCAAATTATAACTAATTTCTTTGCTTTAGGTTGCTGAGCGCGCGCTCTATCTGTGGAACAATGAGTATGCCATGTCGCTCATCGAGGAGAACAATGCGGTCATTATGCCCATCATGTTCCCGGCCCTGTACCGCATCAGCAAGGAGCACTGGAATCAAACCATTGTGGCGCTCGTTTACAACGTATTGAAGACGTTCATGGAAATGAATTCGAAGCTGTTTGACGAGCTGACCTCCAGTTACAAGGCGGAGCGGCAAAAGTGAGTAATTGGCAGTGCAAAGTTTGACAAAAAAAAACTAACCAACTTGGGTGCCTTTTTCAGAGAGAAAAAGCGTGAGCGCGACCGCGAAGAGCTGTGGAAGAAGCTGCACGAACTCGAATCCAATCGTTCTACTGGGCGCTCCGCTGGCGGCAGCGCTGCGACATCGAACAGCGCAGCCCCCGCGGCATCAACGTCTCTGCAGCCACCTAGCTCCGCCGGTCTGAACTCCCATCAGCAGCAGTCGAATAGCAGCAGCAGCGGCAGCCTGTCCAGCGGCGGAGCCGGAGGCGACAATAATCCTGCGACCACAAATGCGAAAATCAAACAGGATGTCAAGACGGAGAACTAAGCAAGCAGGCAACGCGAGGCGCGCGCTGGAAACTAATAATAAACCAACATCAGTAGGAGCGTAAAGCTAACGCGCTATCCGATATCCGTAAACGGCAGAGACAGCAACAACAACAGCAAGCATCTAAAGGAGAAAGAAATATAGTTATACTAAAACACACACACACACACATATGCTAAACTTTAAACCAGAACTTATAAAACTAAAATGTATACTCGATTGACAAGACACCAACCAAGCTGACCCACCATCGGACGGGAGGGACGGGCGGCTTGGGCGGCTGTTAAAGGAGGTAGAACCGAAATCTGGAGCGGGAGCTGAATCAGCTGAATCCCTGTCCGTGGGCGCGTGTGTGTAGGAAGCTTGAGTGCGGCATATAAGAGATCTTTATAAATGTACAAGATACACCCCATATGAGCAGAAATCCACACACCCACACACACATGCAGACACGTATAAATATATATTAAAAAGAAGAACAGAATAATTATTAATTACGTTTAAGCGAACACAAGTTGAATAAAGAGAAATCATGTTAGTAAGTGAAGAAAAGAGCAAGCGGACGATGATAACTATAACAGAGGATAGAGGATTGTTGAAGCGCATTGAATATTATTAACTAAACATATTGCTAACTAGATCCTAGCATAGATCAGCCATTCAAAACACCCACACACACGCACACCACCCACTCACTTGCAAAGCATACTTTTCATTTGAAATGTGTAAAATAGTTGCATCCTTGGAATTTTGTTGCTCCATAGAACGGCGTGTCTTAGTCCCCGATTTCCCACTGAATTGTACATAAAATATATGAAGAACTGTGCTCCTCCCCCAACCCAATCTATCCGGAATTAAACTTTGTTACTTAGCTTTAAGTGTTGCACACTCCGTCAAGACTTCTCGAAACAGAAATTCCAACAATTCCCGCGCAGCTGCACGAATCCGAATCGGTTAGTAGCAAGAGCCAAGTTTTAGTACGTTGTTGAAGTTGCTGCTAAATGGGTTAAGGCAGACACAGACGAATAAGAATACAACTAAATACCATACCATAACGTAACGCTGATCTATCTAGATGTATGTGAGTGTGCGGAATATATCAACAATATGTCCCCACAGCTGGGGAATAGGCGCATGCGCAGTAATCGAGATGTACTAAGCATACAACTAAAAATATTGAGAGCATTGTAAAAAGGTCAGGCTAGAGAAACCAACCAACCGAGGAAACGTTAGTCTATAGAATATGGTTTTGGAAAATTCAGCTAGCGAAACATTTCCAGACACTATCTTAACATCCTTTGCATTAAAACCCATATATATCTCAGGGGAAGCGGTCCGAAGCGTTCGAGTCCTAATTAGTTTGCAAATTCCCTTCTGACTATTCTCAATTTTCGATAAAATGTATTTATTTCCTATACCCATTTTTGTAATTTTCATGGAAATGCGCACAATTGTCATTATTCGATTATTTTATCATTGTAAATAATGTAGCTAAGATTAAAGGGAGGGACAACTTTTTGGACAGCTTCCTCACTCATTCACACACACACACACACACACACTACACATACACCCACTTAGAAGCACTCATAGTAAGAAGATATATAAAATTTATATATGAAGTATACTATGCATGTTTGTTCATTCAGCTCTCACGACGACGCCCATTACAAAGTATAGAAGCATGCATTATAGGAGCCAACTAGGAGCAGAGGCAGGAGATAGGACGAGGACGAGAGGCGACTATCCGCTAATGAATGTCTCTCATTAGGCAATACCGTAAAAGTTCATATAATATTAATGATAATTGTGTCTGTGAATCGTGAGTTATTATACACATATATTGCAAACAAAAAAAAAAAAGCGAAAAAAAAAACTACAAAAAAGAAGAAAATCTAAAGGAAACAAACGTAAAAGTTAGCGTTATTATTAAATATGTTTGTAAAACAATGTCAACAACAATATGCAACAGAGTGCGTAAAGAGAGAGAGAACCGTTTAAAGAGCATCCACTAGAGAGTCATCATCGGCTAAGCGAGAGATATATTGCGAAAACATAAAATTTAACAACCTACGACTAAATACTAAGCAACGTGTGTAAGAAAGTTTTGCATCTTTATATTAGCGTGTAATTAAACGAGAAAATAGCTAAACAAAGCCCCAGAAAAACCAGCAACTGCAACTAGAGCCCACGAAGATCACCTCCATTAAATAGAAGTAAAGCGATCAGAAGGACTATAGAAACTCGAGGCCCCCTTTGTTATGACACCAATCTCTTGGCTCCCAACTAGCAGCAGATCGATCCATAGCACACCCATTCTCTAGTAAACGTTTGATGTTCACATAGGATGCCAATCAATGTAATACAACAAAAAATGCAAATGTAAAAACGAAGCCAGAAATCAAGCAAGCAAACTAAATGGAAAAATGTTGACAAAGGGAGGAATGCCTATAAACAAATGAATAAATAAATAAGTAAGACAAGTGGTTTAATGATCAAAATATCTCTTCAATCTTTCGTTTTACTTTTTTTTTTGTGATCAATTTCTGTTGCACCCTGAGTTAACTTGTTTAGTACGCTTTCAACTTACACATATGATAACTTTAACTATAGTTTCTATTATTGTATTTATATGTATAAACAAATCGAGCATGTTAAACGTAGCTGTGCTGTAGCTGCTGCTTAGAGCCGGCTGAGCGGAGAAGAAGTATAAGCAAAAGCAAACTCGTTAAGTACTTTTAGAGACGAAACCTTGTACTAAAAATAAAGTCGCATTAACAACGTTGCAAAAAAAAAGTTAAGAAACAAACAAATTAAAAAAAAAAAAAAATACAAAAAAATTAAATGGAAAAGCAAACAGAAACCAACAATAAGAGCAAAAATAGTTAAAGCGCTTAAACAATATAAATACTATGGATACTAACAATGAAAGGAGAGGGAGATGGAAAAGGATCAGCGGGAAGAGGATAAATATATATGTGAATTATGTATTTTCTTATGTTCTAGACTTGTAAAAAACAACCTATCGTATATATGATACACGCTATTATTACGTATGACTTTGAGTTCTTGTTCTTTAGGACGACGGTGTGTGCGAGGATTTCAATGGTTTTCTTTGGGTTGAAGGCACACACTGCACTACACTCGCCCGCCCACACACTCACTCGACACACTCACATCCACAACCACACACTCACTCACACACGACTAAACAAAATCTTATGCTGAGAGTAAATATAAAGAGTAAATTATAATTACACAAAACATAAATGGGAATAAATATATATATAGGTATATACATACATATATATAAAAAGTATATATACATGAGCATCAGAAGAAAACAAAGGTTTAGTTGATTGCTTCGACAGCAAGTATGCGAAAAAAATATAATAAATAAAAAACAAAACAAAAACAAGAAACTAAAAGCATGGCAGCAGAAAATGATTTGAAATTGCAAGGCGCAGAGGAAAACAAATATTTAGCTGCAAGCAGAATTAACCAAAAATGAATAAAAACCAAGTAAAACATTGAGAAAAAAATCACACAAACTGAATGAATGAGTATGAGCAAACGGAGAGAAAAGAAGCAAAGAGATCAATCAACAATAAAAAATTAATAAATAAAAAATAAAACACAAAACTAGTTTCATTTTTGTATTGGAAACAAAAAAAGGCACCAATTTTAACCTATAAATTGTTTTTGTAAAATTTAGAAAACACATTTTTAGGAATATGAATATTGGCACATATGGGTTGTGGGCTAAATCTTAAAAATTAATACGTAACACTAATCAACCAGGATTGACAGAACTTGGAAATTTCGTATCCGTATCTTCACTAATTCAGATTTTATTATCTTAATTTTTTCTTTTTGTTTAGAATTTGTTTTTTAATAATTGGTACTAAACCCTCCACCTTAGTTATTCCTCAAAAATAGGGAATAAAATAAAGTAAGGGGCAAAATATGCAAATAAGCATAATTAATCTTCCCAAAAAAGTCTGAAAAAAAGTTGTTGCATATTTTAGCACTCTGCTTTTGTTAGCAAAAAAGCTAAGAACGCAGGGAGCTTTGCGGCAACGCCACAAAAGCTTTGGCGCTGCAGTTGGTTCGCTGCCGTCGTCAGGTGCAGTCGGAAAATAGTCGCGAGAAAAATCAATTTTGAAAATTTCACCCTCGCCGAATAATTTTCCCGTGATCCTTCATGAAGTGGGAAAACTATTGCGACTTTGTGGCCGGCTGCTTCGGTGGTGAGTGGAAAGCTCTGGCTTGGGATCGGTTCTGCGAGCATCCCATATTCGGTCTTGTCTAGGAATGACGCAATGCCAGAGCCAGATGATGAGCCACTTGTTGAGAGGAACAGCACAGCCCCAGCGGCCAATGGGCGCCACGGTCAAGTTCATGAGCGGCGGCGCCCCTGATCCCCAAGGCGTATTTTGGTGTCGCCATCGAATTTTTGGCAATCAACATGCAGCGGCGGCGGTTCAACATGTGTTCAGCTGTGTGGCAGAATTTTTTAATTAACTTATTTATGTATATTATTTTGATTATTATGATTTGATTCAGGTGCTTGCGGGGTGCTGGTGGCCCATCCCCTCGACACGATCAAGGTGTGGCAGCAGGCCTCCAACTCCTCCGTCCTGACCGCTGTTCATCAGATCTACAGCAGGAATAATGGGGTAAGTTAAGAAGGGGGTTACGTCTAGTCAGAGTTTCTAAAAAATCGGAATCGATCAATCTGACTAGATGTAATCCTTGAAAGCTCAGGCTGGGAGTAGGCACTAGGTTTAATCGGTCGCCAATGCCTTAAAGATCAATGGCTTTTACAGGGGCATGTTCTTCCCATTCATCTCGACGGGAGCCATCAACTCGCTGCTCTTCGGCATCTACGGAAATCATCTGCGCCAGCTGAGGAAGGTGTGCCACAGTGACTACCAGCGAGAGCAGCTGGAGTACCACAACATGTTTATGGCAGGATCGGTGGCAGGATTTGTGCAGTCCTTCATAGCCTGTCCCATGGAGTTGATCAAGGTCCGCCTGCAGACGGCTTGCTGTGAGTTTGCTCTTAACTTGGTCATTCAGAAGCTGTAGCTAATGTCTCAAACTCCTCCCCAGATTACAATGATTATCTCTACGGCCAGCGACGGACAGCCTTCGGCACTTTCAAAAGGATACTCAAGACTGACGGCATCTCTGGTCTATATCGAGGTCTGCTGCCCATGATGTGTCGGTGAGTGTGAAAAGTAAGAATTCTAGTGATTAATCTGATCCTTTGCTTGGCAGCGACGTTTTACCTTATGGAATCTATATGCTGGCCTACCGCCAAAGCGTTGACTACCTGGACGGACGGGACTTTGTGCGGCGGCGACGCAGCCAGGCGGACGGGTCGAGTGTCAATCTGCTGGTGACCACGCTGGCCGGTGCTTGGGCGGGAGTCATCTCGTGGGTGTGCGTCATTCCGTTCGACGTGGTGAAGACACTGATGCAAGCAGACGAAAATCACAAGTTCCGGGGCATCTTCCACTGCGTGAGGGTAAACTACAGGGCCTACGGTTGGCGAAGTATCTTCCGTGGCAGCTGGATGCTGGTGGCGCGGGCGATTCCCTTCAACGCCGCCACTTTCCTGGGCTACGAGTACGCCCTGGAGTGGTGCCAGCGGTGGAATGGCACCTATGTATGACCCAAAGCCACGTCTGGCGGGGACTAAGAGCTTTAACTAGTTTGTATGCTGTGACCAATGATATCTACTGAAATAAGTGTGATTGAACTTAAATAAACTACTTACGCTTTTTGCTAAATATATTGTACATATCCTGATACTATTAAAAGCTTTCAGTAATTTTGCTTAATATTGTAAAAATGTGATACTTAAAGGCACCACTAAAAATAATTCAAATGAAAAGTTGTAAAACGCACAATAAAATATAAACATGCACACAATAAAATTGTTTAAAAATACTAATTTGATGAACACCTTTTACACGAAAAATTATAAGAAGAGAAC
>JAEIIL010021937.1:0-10800 GCA_018905715.1 Drosophila lini
GGCTAGAGAGAGATAGCAAATACCTTCCTCAAAGAGAGTCGATCCGCCATCTTTATATCCGATCATACAGTGATGAACTTACTTCATCCATATGTCCCACATATCATACAGGTATGAATATTCTTAAAAACTGCTAATGGTAATCGACCACGCGTGCCTTCTGTGCTCCTGGTTCATGAAATCATGTATTTGATAAATGTGTACCATGATCGGCACAAAATCCCAGGCCAAATTGTACCCTTGTCCCATTTGGAGTACCAGGAGAACAGAAGCAGCCGTAGGGATATTTACATTGACTGCAATCTTTGTGGTTGTATGTTGGACATATAGATGGTGGAATGACTCTCTTTGAGAAAAGTATTTCGTAAATCTCTCTAGCAGAATTGTATGGGATATATGTTTTTTAATTGTTACTTCTACTTACTGCCCGCTGAAATAGATGTAAAGTAAAACAACTGGCATTTTATTTACAAAAGTAATATTTTTCTATTTTATTTTGTTACTTTCCTTTTTTTTTAATCGTAAAAGAACATCTTTAAATGTTTTGTTTGTTTTTGCCTCCCAACATTTGTTCGTTCAATCTCGGAGAAAACAACAGAACGGCAAACAGAAGACTCTTCTCACGCACCAATAAATTTTTGGCTAATCAAATACAAAACCATAATCAAAAACTTGCCCGAATGGATGTCACTTCTGTGGCTAAAAGTAAACTCTTTGTTGCAGCAATTGCTTTTGCATTATCTGTTGTCGGTTTTGTAAATATTTAATGTTTATTTTTTTTGTTTTTGGTTTGCCGCTGGCAGCTGGCTGCTTTCTTGTTAATTGATATATCAAGTTTTCAAGTTATTCTCCCCCTGTTTCTAGCCAGGATGTGGGCCTGGCCAATGGAACTGCTTAGCGAGGCAGCGGCATCTGAACACACCTTACGATTTAGCTCGCTAGTTTGCCTTATTCGTGGTGAAATATATATATATGTATATATATATATAATAATAATATATGCCATATTGTATATAGTAATAATAATAATATGCGTGTGTATATATATAATATATAATTTGTATTTAATAATAGTGTATATATAATTTGCGGTTTTCATATAATAGTTATAAACAAATTTTTACTTCGTATCTTTAGCATTAATTACAAACTACGATTCGCGTATTTTATTTTTATAATTGTAATAGTAAATTTCTGTTAGATTTCTTATCGATTTTTGTTTGTCTGCGGCTTAAATACTTGCATTAAATTTATAATATTATAAATTTAGTTGTTTTGCTAGGCGTGTGTGCTATGGATTTTGTTGCTGCTGCTTTTGCTGTTCTCTCTCGATCCTAATTAATGTAGTGTAAAAACTCTGCAAAAAATGGCTGTGAGCTGTCTGTTTACTATATAATTGTGGAAGTGGCCGGCAGCCGCGATGCGCGGCTTTAGCCCAATTCGAAAAATTTCTATGGCCTCGTCTGTCTGTCTAACTTACGGACTTATGGAATTGCTCTAATTAGTTGTCGTACAATAATTTCATTGCTGGAATCTCTGGCGTTCTTCGATTTGCATTTGCATTTTCATTAATTTAATTTGCTTGCTTAGCGATTTCTTGTTTTCTGCTCAAAATATTGTTCGTCGTCTCCTGTGGGCGCGGCTTGGCTTGGCATGGCATCACTTGGTAATGCGGCCAGGCGCATTCGTAGTAAATATATAAATTTCGATCTCTGCTTATCCCCTCAAACATCGATTTGTGGCGACTTACGACTAATTACTATATGTACTCGTAAATTGTTAGCGCTGCTCTTGCGTTCGTTATCTGTATATCTGTATAATATTATGTATTTTTTGTTGTGGTTGTTGTATATCATCAATTTATTTAACAAACTACTAATTACGTTTTTTTCACTACCAAAAACTACGCATAATATATATATATATGTATATATATAGTGTATATTTTTTAAATATATGTTTTTTGTTTGCGCAAATTCTCGCACTGTTTGCTCCGCGTTTAAAATTCCATTTAAAAATGAATGTCGTCCTACAAAAATTAATGTACAATAATAATTATAATTATAATTATAATTAGAATAATAATAATAATAATAATAACTGTTTCTCCTCATTCTCTCTCTCAAATTGATGTTTGTTGTTTTCTTAAAAAGTTTGCGTTTTTTGTGGCTTTCGCTTTTTTGTTGTTTCTGTTTCCTCTCTTTTTTGATTCGCTTATTTCTTGTTTTTTTCTCAAGCATTTTAAAAATATCACCAATATATTTTTGCTTTTTATTCCGACAGTTTTCCCATTTTTTTGTTTGCTCTTTTTCGTTTCTTTTAAAAATTAAAAAATTAAATTAAATACACAATATAAAAAATGTACAACTACTATTTTGTGTTTTTCTCGTATTTTTGTTTTGTTTTGTTGGTTCTTTTTTTGCGTTTCTGCTTCTCTCTTTTTGCTGCTGCTTAAGTAATCGAAACGAAAAAGGGGCGGGGCACAGCGTTACCCGAGGGCGTGGCACTCAAAATTAGCTTTAAGTACAAGTGCTTAAGTTGGTTTTTGTTTTCTGTATGTGTAAATCGGTTTCTTGTGGATTTTTAAAGTACTTGCAAAATACTTTTCGAATTTCCCTAATTTTTCTTTGTTTTACTTTTTCATTAAATGGAATGTGTGGCTAGTGCCACGCCCACAGGCTGCACGCAAAAGCCTGCCTTGGACCTTGGGAACAGCTCTCTCTCTATATCTCTGGCTAATAATACATAAAATTACAATTACAATTACTAAATACAATACAGTGGAGCCCGCGGAAGTTGGAGTACATTAAGAGACGAACGAACGAACTTGGCTTACGAATAAATTCACACTCACACACACACACTCTCTCACACACACACACACGCACAAATATATAACAAACAAAATAACTTTCGTTGGCAGGAACGCGGGTGGGTGGTGGCGGAACGGGGCGATGGGGGGTGGCAGTAACAACAACAGTGTGGCAACAAAAAATACAAATTAAAACCTAAACAAAACTGAGGCAACATCGTGGTGGTTATGGTTATGGTGGTTGGAGGTTGGAGGTGGTGTCCAGTGGCTGCATCTACGCCATATTGAAATCCTGCAGATTGAAGTTGTCATTGTCGAGGGAATTGATCAGATCCTGCGTGGAGAAATTACTATCCACGGGCAGGTTGTCCAGGAATTCGAGACACAAGTCATTCGAGTTGGCCACCACCGAGTTGATCGTTTGGCTTATGGAACTGGCGCTGGCAATGGTCGTGGTGGAGTTGCCTCCACCTCCATTTCCACCAACCGCCGAGCCACCTCCGCCGCCACCATTATTGTTACTGGCCGGCACACCGCCATTGCCTGCTCCTCCTCCGCCCCCGGGACCCATCTGCATCTGCATCTGCTGCTGGTGCGTCGTGGTGGTGGTGCTCTGCACAAACTGCTGCTGCTGCTGCATGGTGATCTGCTGCTGCTGCTGGGTCTGGGTCATGTGCATGCTGGACATTTGCATCTGGCTGGCCATCATGCTGTTGCCTCCCGCCTGTTGCTGCTGCTGGAGGAGCTGCTGCATCTGCATTTGGTTGTTGCCGCCACCAGGTCCGCCCATGTGCTGCTGCTGCTGTTGCTGCTGGCGCATCAATTGCTGCTGCATCTGGGCTGGGGTCATCTGCATTTGGGGCACTTGAGGGCCGGACATCATGCCGCCGGCATTGGGTCCGTTGCCAGCTGCATTAGGAGCCCCATTGGGCATGAAGTTGCCTGCGGAGAAACGATTCCAAGGATTAGTAAAGCTAATAGATTTATTTCCAAGACAAACTCACCTCCATTGAAGCCACCGGGACCCTGTCGCATGGGCCCACCGGGTCCGCCGAAGCCCATCTGGGTCTGCTGCTGCTGCGACATCATCATGTGTCGCCACTCCTGCTGCGAACCCATGGGCATGCCATCGGGCGTTACCTGGACATTGGGCGGACGCTGCTGCTGCTGCTGCGGACCACCGCCCATGGGTCCCGCTCCGCCGCCATAGGGTCCACCCATGCCACCGCCTCGAGGACCGCCGCCTGCTCCACCATGCTGCTGCTGCTGCTGCTGCATGTACATCGCATGCTGGGGTCGCATCATGGGTCCGGAGGGAGGAATAGGTTGCTGGGTCATGCGCCGCATGGCCGCCGCCTGGGCAGCGCTGTTGGGAAAGCGGCCGCCATTGGCTCCACCCACGCCCACTCCTCCGACGCCTCCTACTCCCACGCCCACTCCAACACCTACGCCGCCACCGCCCACCGTCTGCTGCATCATCTGGGCCTGCATCAGCTGCGCCTTGGTGGCATTGTACTCCGGCGGCGGTGGTCGAGCGCCGGACATGTGCTGCTGCTGCTGCTGCATGGCCTGGGCACGCATCATCTGCTGCTGCTGCAGGAACTTGGCCTGGTTGGGATTGGGTCCACCAGGACCACCGGGACCAGGTCCGGGTCCACCGACACCATTGCCGCCGCCCATCATCATCTGCTGGGCACTGGGTCCGCCGGCATTTGGGTTCATTTGCATCGGGTTCATGGGTCCACCCATCTGCATGCCCGGCATGCCGCCCATGGGTCCGCCCATCTGATTCATTGCACCATTGTTGGGGCCACCGGGTCCTCCAGGTCCGCCCACCACGCCGCCATTGCCTACGTTGACTCCTCCCAGGCCAGGACCCAGGCCCGCTCCCACTCCCACTCCGACCTGCGGCTGCTGCATGCTGAGCGGGACATTGGGACCGCTGGCATTGGCCGCCGCCTGCGCCTGCGCAGCTGCTGCCGCCGCTGCTGCTGCGGCTGCCTGGGCCTGCGTCTGACGCTGGCGCATATTGGGCGGCACCTGCTGCTGCTGCTGTTGGGCGGCTGCCTGTTGTTGCTGTGCCGCCGCAGCTGCTGCTGCCGCTGCCGCTGCCTGTTGCTGCTGCTGCTGGTTGAAGTTCATGCTTTGGCTTTGGGAGAGCGAGAAGCCATCGGAGGGAACTGGAGGGGAATATTCAAGATTAAATATATATTTATATAAAAATAAGGATTCTTTTTGCTCACCATTTGCATTGCTCATGTTTTGATTTGGTTGCTGCTGTTGCTGCTGTCCGGGATTTGGACCCCCGTTGCCCACTCCTACACCCACGCCCACGCCGCCTACACCCACATTGACGCCTCCAGCCGCATTACCGCCATGCGGTTGCTGCTGGGGATTGGGTCCATTGTTGCCGCCGGGCTGCTGCTGCTGTTGCTGTTGCTGCTGCTGCGCCTGCTGCTGGCTGAAGAAGACACCTTGCTGGGCGGCCACCGAAACATTGCTTTTCATGTCGCCACTCAGGTGGAGATGCTGACCAGCGGACACCTGGAATAGGGTAAAAGGTAGAGTAAATATATTAGTTAAAGTTTGATTTAAAATATATTTTTGTTAGAGAAGATTTAGGGAATAATATAAGGTATAGATAGGGATTTAAATAGGTAAACTTAGATGAAGAGGTTTCATGGGAAAACTTTTTAGGAAGAGAGAAAGTTTTACTTTTAAATATTTTAAATATATATTTTTTAGGGTTTTAAGTGAAGAAAATGTACTTTCAGAGAGCTTATCCTATATTTAATAACCCCCTTTTGTTGTTTATCCTATAAATTAAATATTATTATATATATAGGCTTAAATTTAAACACCCTTTAAAATGTTTACCCTTGGGTATTATATGTTAATTTCAGTAAAAAGCTACTAATGCAGTGAAAAAGTCATTTCCGACCCCATAAATCATATATATTCTTGATCAGCATTAAAAGCCGAGTCAATCTAGCTGTTATGGAACAAAAAAATTTTTTTTTCCAAAAAACTCAAAATTTTATAAGGGGTTACATCATTAAAATTGTCAAAAATTGCCAAAAATTTTGATTTCTTAAAATTTCAAATTAAGTATGCAGTTTCATTAACTTCTTGAAAACTAACACTGAGCCGTTTTCCGAATTAAAATTAAGGCATTTTTGGCTTAGTTATGATTGATTTGAACCTTGATTTTTATGTTTTATAACCTTTGTATCTCAAAGATAAATAATATTAAAATATAATATTTATATAAACCCAAAAAAGACACACCTGATCTATGTATATACCAAAGTTTAGAATCTATAAATAGTTTCTTCCTCCCTAATTTATGTTCTAAAATATTTGTTAATTTAAACCCACTCCCAAAACTGATTCTCATAATCCCTTCTTCAGGGGAACCCCTATCAAAAAAACTCCCAGCAAAACCACCTTATGGATCTTTGATCTATTTCTGGTCTGTGTGTGTGTACACGCATTCGACAGGCCACTCGAACGGTTGTCAGAACTTGCTCCTGTCTCCTGGCTCCTGGCACACACTCGCTCCCTCTCTCTCCCTCTGGTAATTTGGCTTGCCTGGCAGTGCGAAGGATTTTTGAGGCTAATACCCGACACATTGCTTGGCAGGGGGAGCAGGGAGGAAGCACAACCAACACCTTCTCCATTTGCAGCTGTCTCATTTGCTGTCAGCTCGATGTGTGTGTTGTCACACACTCACACCCGAGAGTGGGTGGTTTTTGAGGCGGATGACTTTTGGGTGGGCTTTCAAGCTTATTATCGCCAAGGATGGCTTTCAAATCCGCATTGACTGCCAAACACACACACACACAGGGGACACCGAGAGACAGAGGCAGGCATAAATCTTTCGGCACTTTTTCATAGTCTACTTTGCTGCGTCTGTCTGAGGGGTTTCCCCCCGCACTCAGCAGCCAAATTTGCCATTCATTTGTTATTGTAATGGGCCGGCGACCCCTTCCGAAAAGAGCGGCGGCAGCAAACATGCAAAATGAGCGGAGGACACCGATCGACCCTGGTTACTTTGCATCCTTCAGCCAGAAAACCCACCCAATATGGCCCTCGGAACCACTCGCAACTCGCAGCTCGAAACTCACACTCGACTTCCGACGGCCAGCAAATAAATCTTGGCACTGGGCAACACACTGAGCACCCTGGCTACGAACTGAGTTCGTAGTTACTAGCTTGGCTTTTGATGGTTATTTTCTTGGGGTTTTGGCACCACTGTGCGTGGTGGGAAATGCCACGCTGATTTTCCCTTTAACCTGCGTTTTGGGTAGTTTGGGTTTTCTGGTGGGGATTTTGCAGTCTGTCGCCATGTCATGTGTGACCATAGGCGGGAGTGGGAGTAGAAATAGGAGCAGGAGCAGGAACAGGAGCAGGAGCAACAGTAGAAGCACCAAACAAACAAGGCAGCAAGGAAGCAATAGCAACTAAGCAAGACTTTGCGGTTTGCTTTTGCTTTGGGTTTACCCATTAATTGGAAAAAATGAGTAAAAAAAGTATTTTTAAAATATTAATAAAGTACACTAATTATTTAATATATTTCTAAAAGTTTATTAAGTCTCTCTAAGCTTTTTTTAAGGGTATTAACTAACTATAAAGGGTATTTTTAAAGCCCAAACCCCTCACCTTTACCTCCTTTGTTTGATTGCTACTACGGCTACTCCTGCTGCTCATGGTTGTTGCTTTTTCTGTAATTGCTTGTTGGTTTAATTTATTGTGTGTTTTCTGCAGCACCACGCATTTTCATTTTCATTCCCATTTTCATTTCGCAGCTTTCGAGCTTTCGGTCGCGTGTGAGCAAGAGAGTGTGTGGCGTAAAGTACGCTGATTAAAAGTCATGGACTCTCGCCGGGGCTAATTGAAGTTTAGTGCCTTGGCTTTGGCATTGGGCGAAGTAAGCCTCCCGACGTCACACCACCCACTAAATAACACCTGCCTCTGTTACCCTCTCTCTCATCTCCCTTTTCGTTCGACGACTGTTGGCCATAAATCATGAGCCTGCCTCGCTGGATCCAAAAGGTGAGTTGTGGAAAAAAGGAGCAGAGAAAAATGGTATATGGTTTTTGGGAATGATATGTGTGCTTACATAAAGCTGAGAAAAAAAAAAGGTTTATTTGGGAAATAAAAGTCTCAAGTTTAAAGGGTTATTTAAGCAAGAATAGATTAATTTAAGGTTCTTATACTCTTTAATTTAATTTAATTTAATTTCCCTTTTTATAAAGTTCTATAAACTTGTAGCTAAAGAAGTTGAGTTACATTCTTGACTTATTTATTTTGATTCAGGCAAAATAACTTGTTGGTTTTATAAGCCTTGGCATCTCTTTGAGACCTTAGCCTTTTGGCTCTCTCCTTCTTTATAACCTTAACGTTTTCCCCCTCATAAAATTCCTTGGCCAAAATGAAGTCGATGGGCTTTGGTTAAACATCGATTGGCTGCGGCATTTCGAAGCCAAGAACAAGTTCATAAAACAAATCATTACAGCAGCTTTCATAAAAAAAAGAGAGAAAAGACTAAACCCACGCACACCCACTAATACATAAAATATCAATAAAAAAAAAAAAAGTTTAAAGGTAACTCTGACGAGGACGAGGACGAGGACGTAGCTGACGACGGCTTGGCGGTCATGTAAGTGGGAGGCAGAGGCCTGCCCTGGCCAGGATTGCTAGGAGGAGGAGGAGGAGCAACGGAAGGGAGCTTGTGGAGACGCCGCACGAGCGCGTAAATCCTGCAGCTATTACCCCAGCGCCGCCATATTGATTGCGCTGGAGACAAACACAGATACAGATACACTCACACACGCAACGAGAGCAGATACATACTGGGCACTGGGCGAAAATAAGGGGTACTTAGTTAAGAAAAAGTTGTTATAATAGAAGAAAAAATAAGGGTCTAATTTAAAATAGATTTTATAATATAAAAATACCTTTTTTAAAAGACATTTCCTAAGCTTTTAGTTGGGAAATTCTTTGAATTTTATGTAAAAATCATAGGAAATTTATATATAATTTAAACAGAATATAAATAAGAATTTTTCCCAGTGCATTTAGCATCGGCATCGGCTTCGTCGGCGGCCAGGACTCCTCTAAGCAGGAAATGCGCATTTGACAAGCCAAAAAGATTGCCGCACGCCCCACGCGCTGTCAAGGGAATGATATTCCGGCCAGGAGAGGGGGTTGTATCGAGGGGGAGGCCTTGCATATAGACTTGACAATGATATATGTGACTATGTCCTAGCTAGTGTGTGTGTTTGCTGGAGTTGGAGTGAAAATAAAAAGAAAAACAAAAAGACAAAAACAAAGATACAAAACGAAGAACATAAAACTCCAATGGAACTGCGGTCCCCCTTTTTTTTTGTTATCCTCACATATCCTGGTTAGCAGGCAGTGTCTTCATCTTCAACTTGGGCTGACCAGGCACAACTGTACCCACAAAACCCCTGACAAACTTGTTGCCCCATCTTTGCTGCTGGCACTGCACTTAAGGTAATTGAAAAACTTGCCAGACCAAAAGGCAAACCCACCACCCACTCACAACACACCCAACCAAAAGGCAGACAGGTGCGAAAAATCTCAACAAAAGGTTTTTCTGATTAATTATTATTGTAAGTAGAATCAGCCAGCACTGAGAGGTAGGTAATTTACTAAGCAAAACTATAATTAAAGTGGTCTCAAGGTAAAACAATCTCTCTGTGGAGATTTATATCAAGGGAACTATATTTTAAATGGGATTATTATTTAAAAATTAAAATGTTCTAGAAGTAGGTTATTCAATGGTTTGAATGATCTTTTCCCCGGTTTAAACAATATATTTAACCGGTAATATATATTCTTTAATAACTAATTATTATTTAAATAATATATAACAAATAATACTATCCTTTAAAATTCATTGCCTACCTTTTCCTCTCTTAAAACTACTTAAAACTCTCTTTTTTGCTATTAAACATTGTCTTAAAACTCTCTACATTTCCGCTTAATTTCTTCCTTAATTTCTTAAATATTTCATTAAGAAAAAATCTTCTAAAATTCCCCACCAATTTACTGCATTTAAAAAGCAACTGCATTTGGCCAAAAAGTAACTCATAAAGCCCATAAAAGCCACCCACTTAGTGCATTTTGGCAGGGAACCAAAAAAAAAAAAAAATTCATAAAAAAAAGTAACTGAAGAGTCAATGAAATTAGCAAAGAGGCCACGCCCACACCAACGCCCACTTACAACCGCCCCAACATGATTTAGTCTGCGCTTTAGTTTAACTTTTTGCTTTTCTTTTACCATATTTTCAGTTTTGTGTTCTGTTTTTTTCGTATATTTTGGCAGCGAAGCCAAAAAATCCAAAAATGAAGCCAAGGGAATTCCACCCGCTGGGTGTCTGTCATTGGATATTTGTGTGACATAAACTAGCTGCTGCCACATTTCCCCAATTTGCTCTGCGGAAAACTCCTCTTCCCGGTCTGGGTCGCTACTATCTATCCCCTATCCCCTATCCCCTATCCTCTATAACATCCAATCCAATCCAATGAGGTGTCCGCTTTTGCGTTATTTAACGAAATTATGACAACGACAGCGAAGGGAGAGATGGTCGAGGAGGGCAGAGAAATCTCATTTGGAAAAGCGAATTTGATTTTTAATTGCCGGCGACAAGCAGCAAAACACAGAGATCCCAGACATAATATGATTTCAGAGTAGAGAAAATGAAATTTAAAAGGAACTTACTTGAAAGGGATTAAAGCTAATCATAAGTTTAATATTAAATAGAAGACATTTCTGCCTTAAAAAATTCAAAGAGATTGAATTTGTATTTAAAAAACATGAGTAAAGGTTCCTATTACCTCTCTAAAAGATATTTATGCTTTAAAAAATACAAAGAAATTGAATTTGTAACTAAAAATCATTAGTAACAAGAAAGGAAGCTAACTTCGGCACACCGAAGTTTGTATACCCTTGCAGATTG
>JAEIIL010021945.1:0-13538 GCA_018905715.1 Drosophila lini
CAAACTGTAAACATAATAAGTATAGGTAAAATTTAATGAAACTCTGTTTTGTGTATGTTTCAGCATTTAAATTTATTATATAAATATCAAAACCAATCTGCAAGGGTATACAAACTTCGGCGTGCCGAAGTTAGCTTCCTTTCTTGTTTTCACTAATTTTAAATTATTTTTTATAGTTAAGAAACCAGCAAAATTAAATGATCATTCCGACACCAGTTTGAGTTCGACCCATAATTACAATTTATTCATTAGAGCAGTATTTTGTTACCGATCCAAAATTTCTATCTGGCATATTTTATAGTCGTCTTGCTCGCACTTGTGTAAAACCCAATGGAGCTGTCAAGTCTTAAATAAAATCTCTAATAAGAGCGGTAGTGTCATAACACCATAATGAGAGCTTCCTGAAACGGCGCTGCCAGACTTTGTTGTCCGATAGGTCCCGTGACTCACGCGTCCTCACAGCTGGTGGCTGTTGCACATCTCTAATAGATTTTGGCTTGTCGAGAGATTTATTTTTATTTTCCTTTCGTGTCACTTTTTGGTTGCTTTGGCGGTATCCAAATTGAAACCTCTTCGGAATTCAGATCGGTATCCAAATTCCCAGCGCACCCATCGAATCCAGGACGCCTATCACCACGGAAACCGAGAGCGAAAGACCACAACAACAGCCACCATCGTTGGAGCGCGTGTGAGCATTTTTACAGCCGCTGACGAAATAGAGATTGTTCCAGCACACAGAAAAGAGCAAGTCGCTCTAGACACCTCAGTGCCCAGCGAGCAGTCCCGGTGAGCAGACATACCAGTGCTTGAGATTGCCATGGAGCTGTGGGACTTATTTACGCTTTCGCTTTCGTTTCGTCTTGTAGCAGCAGCAGCAGCAGCAGTCCAGTGATCCTCCACAGTTCCCCATCATCATCATCATCATGTCCAGCGAGGCCAATACACCCGTTTTGCCTAACTGCATCCGGCTGCCACTGCCGGAGGACGAGCTGTTGGAGGTGGTGGCCAAGGCCAAGGACTATGCCATCATGCACGGCGCCGCCATGCGTTCCAAGACCGCCTTCAGCCCGGATTCGCTCAACGTAAGACAAGCCACGAGTATAGGACCTTTAAGGAAAGCAGGAGTTTTGTAATGTATTGATTTTACGATAGTTTCCCATGAGCTTTCATATTTATTTAGATTTATAAATAGTTTTCAAAGCTTTTCAAGTGATTCCAATGTAAATTATACTTTTTAGTAGCTAGGTCTTAGGTTTTAAAAGGTAATTAGGGGTTTTTTATAAATAGTTTTTAAGATTTCCGGCAGGTTTACGATTGTAAAACATTTTCTTTCTTTTCAATTTTAATTTTGTTTACCAGACTTTATAAGATTTTAATAAGAGTTAAATACTAGTTTTTAAACACTATTTTTTAGCTATTATATACACTTAAATTTCCTTTTATGAATTAATGTTTAGGTTCAGTTTAAAGGCCTTTAAATAATCCCTGATCTTTTGTTTAGTTCGCGCCCTTTGTGCTAGTTCCATCGTCATTTCCCCGCAAGGAGTTTGAAAAGGCAGTGGCCCTTCAGCCAATTATTAACCGGTTAATGCACAATGTGGCCCACGACGAGGAGTTCATCACCACCACCCTGGCGGAGACAATCAAGGTGGACGAGTTTACGGCCAATCTGTTTAACATATATCGCAAGGTTCTGGCTCATGGCTTTACCCAGGTGAGATTCAATCCAAAACGATCATCGATCATCAACGACCCTCCTTTTGCCCCTTCGCATAACCCACATCTGAGTCAATCATCCATCCATCGGGAGCACATCAACAGGGCAGCCAGTGTGGGTTTCTTGCTAGAGAACTCTTTTATTTATTAGGTCCCCGCAATCTTATCGTCATGCACCGGCCCGCACCTACCCGCCCGGTCCTCCCATAAATCGCCCGGCCAATAGTCATAGCTAAACTCCGGCTCCGGCTCCGTCTCCGGTTATATAGTCGCTAATCTAGCGTGATTTATGCGAGCATCCTGGACACTAGCAGCTCCTTATCGTGCAGTTTCGCTCGGGAGAGGTAGCCGCTTGAAAATCCGACATAGGGCAGCATAGCACAGACCCATATACATATATTTTAATATATATGACCCTGACCTCAAAAAGGCCTAGCCCTCTCCCTCTTGCTATCCTCTCACCTCACACCTTGTACCTGTTTTTTTTTTTTAATTATATTTTTTATTTAACATTAATTATTAATTCCTCCCTAACGAAGTGCGCACAGAAAAATGTCAGGGATGGGCATCTTATAGCTCCCAGAATAACTTACTTAACAGATTTACTGGCTCCGATTTTGAAATTAGTTGCCCAGCCCTGCCTTAAATCAAAACTAAAATGATTTTTCTTTTTCAACTATTTTAAATAAAATTATAAATTATGTTTTTAAACCCTTTTCTGGAATTAAAAGTCTTCTTTTTTTCTGTGCCGCAATTCAGCTAGCAATTTCCGCTTTTCTCGTCGTCACAAGTATATCCCCGTCTAAAAAAAAAAAATTCAAAATAATATCCTAACCACGCAATTTTGTACAAAAAACTCTCGAAATATCGAAATCTCAATCACAAACTCTGTTGCTCCCATTATTATACGTCACTCATTGCGCATCGCTATATCTGCTACCATGAAATATAAAACGAATCGAAGAAAATATCGCTGGGAATGCTGCGCAGCGACCTAATGCTGGAGTCTTGCTGTCCGGAGCTATCGCCGCGGGCCCAGCGTCCGGCGGCTGGCGAGGATATCGCTGTGGACTGTATGGATGTGGCTCTGGCTGTGAATGCTGTGGGGACTGCTGCAGCTGGCACTGGCAGGAAGGCAGCGGCGGCGGCAACGAGCACGGAGCAGGAGGAGCAACTTAAACGAAAAGCGGCCAATCCCATTCAGTCCGCTTACTGCTGCTGGAAACAAGTCGAGATCAATACAATAGCTTCGGGCTTTGGCCATTTGGGACCAGCAAGTAAAATCATACAAAGGTGCTGTGTCCACCACTGTCACTGTCACCACCTCTTGGCTCCCATCTTCCAAATAGAGCTGGAATAAATATCAAAGTTATTAATGTTTTAAAGTTTTAAAATCGATAAACCTTGATATTTTTTATTATCACTATGATAATTGAAGCTTGTAATGTTTTAGTGTACAAAAAAATTTGTTTTTAGTGGGAAAACCTTTTTTTTTAATATAAACAAAATAAGTTTTCAATGTTTTTGTATACAAAATATCGTTTTTCCATCGATAAACCGGGTTGCTATTCATTATAAAAGCTTACTTACATTTATATATATATTTCTTATATAAAAACATCGTTTTTTCTTCGATAAACATTGATATTTTTCAAGCTCTACTTCTAAATCAATCAGTATCCATTAAATATCATCATCCTATGACCCAATCTCAACCAATATCATTGCATATATCTGCATCGCTTGTATCCTCCGCCTAACCACACACCCACACACACACACAACTAACACTTAGATCCAGAGACAATCCTTTACATTGATTTTGAGATGAGTTTTAAAGGATTTTTTGCATTAGCTAAGTTTTGGATCACAGAAATCCATTTAATTAAAAACAATACAATTTTTTATTGATAAATTGCTAAAGTCGAAATCTCTTAATTACATAATTAAGTTAAAATTGAGACAGATATATTTTTAATTTATAAAGTTGAACTATTTATAATGTCATCTTGTGTTGTTGTGTGTGCGAGTGTGCGCTGCTTGTAGTGTCCTTGTATTTTAATTGCTGTGTTGAAGAGTTCTTTCCAATTTATATATATATATATATTATATATATTTGTATGTATGTATGTATGTAGCTGCTGAAAATATGCCTGAATGCTTTTTATAATCCTTGAGAATGCTGCGTAGTTTTTATTGTGAATTTTTTAAACCGCCGCTGCCTGTTGCCTGTTGCCTTCCGTCTCCTGACCTTTTGATCCGCTGACTTGTGCTTTTTCTGCCTTCTGCCACCTGCTATGTTAATCTAACCCAAGCAGCTAACAACCAATCCAAGCCATTGTCTCCACACTTACACCCTCTCCCCCCAGTGATTGTCTCCTAGTAGGGTCCCCTTTGACCAAGAGAACAGATTTATTAGGAAAAAAACAGAAGAAGGTGTCTGAAAGTATTTATAAATAAAACTTTTTGCTTTTGAGTTCAAGAATTATCTAGTAATAAATCTATTTAAGTGCTTTAGTATTTTGTATTTATTATTCCGATTGTTATAAATGCTTTTAGGACTTACCTTAGATTAGATTTCCTGTTTAATCAATCAATCAAAGCTTTCCAGGCAGATAGCATAAATTAAATTCCAATTGCAAATTCTCTCTGGTGCCCCCAGGAAACTAGATATTAATTTTATATACATACGTTTCAAGGCCATATTTTGGACCCCCCCTGACAGCAGTACTACCGAGAGATAGGGATATGGGTTATAGGGGGGCCATGGGTCTGATATAGATACGTTTACGCCTGGTAATTGTTTGGTTAGAGCGGAGCCGGGCGATGATAACACGGGTGTGCACCTTTCAGGTGCAAAACTACACTCATACATCCACATATATTTGGTTAGCTTTCAATTACAAACTCTGGGAAGTCGGGAAACTGATCTCTGTCGTCTTAATTCCACCTGCTTAGCTGGAAATTCCTATGAAATATAAATAATATTCGGTTTTAAACAATTTGTTTGTCAATTTGTTTACACAATTGCTGGGCTGCCATGACGTAAACATAATTTTGAACAGATTAGAGCCCCGAGTGTGTGCCAGCTGCTGTTAATGATGACGGGATAAAAAGCGAAAAATAAAAACTCGTTACTCATAATTACATTGTGAAATACCATGTAGCAGATAGGGCTTCAAATTAACTTGAAATCAAAATTATTTAGTTTTTTTTTTTAATTTAGTTTTGTGTGAAAAATCGATTTTAAATCGATAAACGTAGATATTAAACCTTATTAACAAAATAATCGAGACTTTATTGATTTTAAATCGATAAATATTGCTGTTTTCTCTAATAGTTAATAAATCGAAGTTTTCTGTTTTTATATCGATAAGTTTCGATATATATATTTTTATAATAATAATAGGAATTTCCCCATTTGTATTCAGGGGTTACTGCTGCATTAGGGGGATTATAAAGCACCGATTCATTGCGCCATCTTCCACCTTTAATCAGATATTCCCACCATTATTTCTCGCCCTCTCTCTTGATCTCTCTATATCAATAAGTGATATATGAAATATGATCCCATTCTATATTTAAGACCTTACACGGACGGGGATCACACCTACCCTTCCCCACCCTACACCCTACCCTACCTTACCTTACCTTACCAATTTATATATATAATATATATTTTTTTTAATAACCAAACCGCTTGTATTATGTAGTTACGTTTAAGGGTTTTGCTGCTGTGACGCACCTAATGTATATATAATGTATAATGATCATAATTGCAGGCTTATAGCATCGGTCTGTTGCGATCCGACTATATGGCACACGTGTACGAGGGCTGTGCGATAAAGCAGGTCGAGATCAACACGGTGGCCTCCAGTTTCGCTGGCATTGCCACCCAATTGGTGCCGCAGCAGAAGTATTAAGCGCTCTTCTCTCTCTCTCTCTCTCACATACACTATCTCACTCTCTTTATCAAACGCACGAATGCACAAACACAAAACACACTTACGAACATCCCTCCCTCTCACCTACGCACGCACTGGATCAGCTTTTATTGATCACTGATCACTGATCGCACTTGCAGATCATGTTTTAAAAAAGATATCTCTCTATCTCTTTCTATTGGTTGTTGTCTTTGATTTGCATGCGGCTTATAATTGGTTTTAAACTAGACTCTCTCTCAATATATCGCTCTGTCTCTGTCTCTTTCCGCATTGCTATAGCTTTAACATATTCATGTAACTCCCCAGTAATTCTACTGTAACCCCCCCTCTCATTGTCACCCGTGGATTTTTTGACCTCTGTAATTAAACCCACCATTCTGCCTCATCCACCGAAACATTTGTTGTCGTTTGTTGCTGTTGTTTTGTTGTTGTTGTTTGGGTAAGAAGGCAATAACGGAATTTTGCTAACCTGTCTCTTTCTGTTCCGGCTGCTCCACGTCGTCGTCTCCCACTTGCAGATTCGTACTTAGTGAGCTGGGACATGCGGATAAGCTGCATAATGTAAGTAGTTTTCATCTTTAATTATATATTATTTATTATTATTTTTTTTATTTTATTTATTAATATTTAAGATTTTTTGTTGCTAAATTGAAACGAGAAGAAGCCAAGGCACTTAAAAAGTTTTTTTTTTTAAGAGAAGAAGCTATCTTTTAGAAAAAGACAGTAAACTCTTAAAAGATGCGTAACGCCGGATGATTTTTCTTTGTATTGTCTTTACTTATGGTTAGCAATTATTTCAGTGTATTTTTTATATTATTTTATTTATTAATTTATGTTATTTAAGACTATATTTCTTAAGATTTATAAGTCCTTTACTGATTTTAATATATATTTTCCAACAGATGCCTAGCAACAATGCCCTGGCTGGACTCTGCGATGGCATGGTCAAGGCCTGGGACATTTATGCCAAGCCCAAGGCTGTCATCTTGTTCATCATCGAGGATGTGTCCTATAACATTTGCGATCAGCGTTTCCACGAGTTCTACATCCGCGAAACCTATCCGCACATCAAGGTGCTGCGCCGCACCCTCACTGAAGTCCACAAAGAGGGCAAGCTGGGTCAGTCCAAGGAGTTGTTACTGTAAGAGAGATAGATTTCTTTAGGATATCCTTTTTACTTAATTTAATCTCTCCTTTCTTGTAGCGGCAATCAAGAGGTGGCCGTCATCTATTTCCGTGCTGGCTACGAGCCCGGACACTATCACTCGCAGGCTGAGTGGGATGCCCGCTATCTGATGGAGACATCGTTGGCCATCAAGTGTCCATCGATTCATTACCATTTGGCCGGCACCAAGAAGGTGCAACAGGCTCTGGCCCAACCGGCCGTTCTGGAGCGTTTCATCAACGATCCGGATGAGATTAAGGCCGTGGGCAAGATCTTTACGGGTCTGTATTCCCTGGACGACAATGAGGCGGGCAATGCCACCTACGAGATGGCTTTGCGTACTCCCGAAAAGTTTGTGCTGAAGCCACAGCGCGAAGGTGGCGGCAATAATGTCTACGGCGTGGATATTCCGGATGCCCTCAAGGTGAGTCAACTCGGGGAATTTATATTTGAAAGTGTTTTTGTGTTTTTATATTTTATTTAATACGTTTCATGGCAATAATTGACTGCTAAGCATTATTATCTTTAGGAATTTTGAGTCAGGGAAAGAGATATATCTCCTTAGCCTTTTATTGAATATTTCGTGTTAAAGCTTTTGCGTTTAAAATAGTTTTGATATCTCATTCGTTTACAAAATGTTAACTTTTTCTAGGATAATAGAAATAAACGTAGTATTAATACAATTAAAATTCCATATTTAAATTATTACTTTATAATTATATTATTTAAAAAATATTAGATTATTAATAATTTTTAGGAATGTCCAAAGTTTTATCCTTTTTGATCTTATTTTTTTTTTACAGCGCATGTCGCGCGTGGAGCGCTCCGCCTGGATCCTGATGGACCTCATCCACCCCCCGCTGACCAAGGGCTATATGGTGCGACCTGGCGGCGATATGCCGCCCCAGATCGTTGACATGGTCTCCGAGCTGGGCATCTTCGGCGTGGTGATCGGTGATGCCGAGCATATTGTCCACAACTATCAGGCGGGACACATGCTGCGCACGAAGCTCTCGACGGCCAACGAGGGCGGTGTGGCCGCTGGCCTGGGCGCCCTCGACAGTCCCTATTTAATCGATAGCGATGAGGAGCAGAACTAGTGAGACAGATTCCGGACAGTCCTCTGGGATCGCACGGCATTCCACCCTGTTGCCTCAATATTATTATTATATATATTATGTATAAAGGATTATTTTTGTAATTGTTTTTCCCCCGCATCCGCGCCCCAAAAAAGTGCAATAAACAAAATGTAAAGGTAGCTGGATTCTTGGCTTAAAGCTCAGCTGGGCTACGGTTAATACAAACGGTTTAGAACCTGGAAAAAAAGAAACATCTATCACCGGGAGAGTAGAATAGGGGCTAGCGGGTCCTCGTTGATGATCCTCCAAGGAGTTGTCGACTATCTCACCACCTTGCGGTAGGTGGCGTCCATAACGCGATCCACCAGATTGTCAATGGGATGGATAATTAACGGAATGCTGGCCAGACCCACCAGCGTGGGCACGGTCTTGAGCACGGCCACGGGGGCCCGGGTTAGCAGGGAACGCGTGGCCCAGGTGATTCTGTAAAAAAGTTAGTTTAAAAGTTTAAAAGTAATAAATTAAAAATAATAAATAATAAAAAAAATAAACCTCACCGATTGATGACCAGTCCGGGTATGGCCACAGAGGCCATCATCTGCCAGGCAAAGACATCGCCGCCCTTGATGACCACCTCTTTGGTGGATGCCCCCTCCATTTGCAGGCGCAGCGCCTTGTCGAAGGTATCTGTGCAGACGTAACCAATGGCCATGCCGTAGGTGGCTGCCACCAAAGATTTGGGAACCAGCGGGCGAAAGGATTCGCCAATCTCGTTGCTATAACCTATGGAACCCGTACCATCGTCAGCCATCAGTGAATTCTTGCCAGAAGCGGATATTCCCGCGTTTCTCTCACCCATGTAGCGGATGAAGGTGTCCCGGTAGATGTCCACCTCCTGGGTCTTGTGGGTGGTCTGCTTGTTGTCGTCGCGTCTTATGAATTGCTTGTCGTCCGACATGGCCGCTGTTTAGTATTATTCGTGGATGTTGTTAGTAGCTAGGATTAATTTGTATAATTGATATTATTATCGTTTGTGTTATGTGTTGTTTGTGCTGAGCTTTTTTGATTCTGCTGTCGGCGCTGGCTGCGCTGCTTTCCGATCAGCTGTTGTCAAATGAGCGCTGCCAACTTGTTAGAATATAAAAAAAACCAGATGATTTTGACGGGAAAAATTTGGAATACACTAAAAAAAATTTAAGATATAATTAGAATAATAATATATATTAAAACTTTGCTTACTTGAATAAATTAAAATGAAATTAAATTAATTAAAAATAAAGAAAATACTTTATGCTTATATATAAAATGCGGAAATAAGCTTATTTATATATAATAATATATGCACATTTTTAAAGCAATTGATCAAGGATCAATGTCGAAATCGACGCATCAAAAGCACGATAAAACGAATATTTATATTACTAAGAAATTGATTAATAAATAAATATTAATTCTATTCACACAGCATTATTTAAATAACACTCAAGTTATTTTAAAAAGTTATAGTAAACAAAAACAAAGAAATATGAACAAAATAAATAAAAAAATGTTAATATCAGACTCTACATAAAATAAAAATCTTGCCTTTAGTAAAATTCACACCAACGCTTATTTACTAGCACTTTAAATTTAAAAGTTAACAAAGTTTAAGGCAAAAAACAATAATTTTCAAATATCAAAAATCAATAACTGAAAAGTCCGCCAAAAATCACTGCGTTTGGTGCTACCCACCTGGCGCTTGCGCAAATTCAGGCATTTTGGCCAAACTTCCAACGGTCACACTTGCAAGTAAAAAAAAAACACAAGACGTCGTCATTCGCGTTGGAATTCCACCAAAATAGTTAAGTTTTCGTTTTGTTTAACACCTGTCGAACCTGCCAGCCAGATAGCCAGCGACAGATTGCCTGGATTTCGGAGCAAGTCAGCCAGCATAAATGTGAGTAATCCGGGCAAGAAGCGCATCGCAGCAGCAGCGTCACCGCCTTGGCAATTTGTTTTTGTCAATGCCGCCGCCGCCGCTGGACAGAGCAGAGCAGCGAGTATTAGTCATGCACAGAAATTCGATTTTGCTATGCGAACTGCGTCACCGCAGGACCCTGCCTCTGGGATGTTGGAGGATTCTTTCAGAGGATTGGGTAACCATTATCCGAAGAGCTTCAAGCCCGCTGCCGGGGGCGGGTGAGCCTGAGAGGCGGAGACTGAAGTCGAGGTTTTTCTTAGCTTTTTGGGGGATTAATTAGATTGCTTGTTCCCCAAAAATATATAATAAATATATTGTTATGTGCCCCCCTAAAAGTATATAAGAAATATATTGTTATATTCTTAAGTAGATATGTGATATGGGTGGTATATTAGGGGTCTTGTGAGGTAGTCTGTCTTTGTTTATGTAAATATTTATATTAATTCATAGTTAAAATAAGGATTGACATTGAGCATCGACTTTTAAGCACCTTTTTAGATTCAAAAGATCAGCAAAAAAGGCTTGGATTTTTAGGTATAAACGCTGAAAAATGTTAATCCAACATAGCTGGAATCCCTTTTAACTAGACCATTTTCGTCTCTAAAGATTACAATACAGTCTTGGATCTCCACGGAACTCCTTAAAGTCCCTTTAAAATGTTTGAAACTCGAGTCAAGCTAGTTAAGATCCCAAAAAATATGTTAATTCCAGGAAACTCTAATATAAAGAAAGGTCTACATGACAAGGTTTACCTGTTAAATGCATAATAAAAAGAAATAACTGATAAACAATGAGTATTAAGGCCTAAACAAGCATACCTTAAGGGACATAAAGTAACTGGGAAACCCCAAACCCAAGGTGACGTCACTCTGCTGGGGTTAACTTAAAATTCTTTCTTAACATTCATTTTATTAACATAAAAAATAAATTATATTTGTATAAGAATATATTTATTTATTTATATTTTTGCATAATTATATATTATTAATATTATTTATTTATTTGAATTACTTTTAACCCTAGCCTTATATTTTTAATACTTTATTTACTCCTCCAGCAAAATGGCAGCCGGAACCACTCTACAGAAGGCCATTGATCTGGTGACCAAGGCCACCGAAGAGGATCGCAACAAGAACTATGCGGAGGCACTGCGTCTGTACGAGCACGGCGTGGAGTACTTCTTGCACACCATCAAATGTGAGTGATCCTTGGAAGATAAAACCCAGATTCTCTCCTAAAACTTTACCTTCAGATGAGGCTCAGGGCGAGAAGGCCAAGGACTCGATACGCGCCAAGTGCCTGCAGTATCTGGATCGGGCCGAGAAGCTCAAGGAGTACTTGAAGAAGGGCAAGAAGAAACCGATCAAGGAGGGTGGCGAGTCCAGTGCCAAGGATGACAAGGACAAGAAGAGCGATAGCGATGACGAGGATGGCGATGATCCCGAAAAGAAAAAGCTGCAGAGCAAGCTGGAGGGCGCCATTGTCATAGAGAAGCCGGAGGTTAAATGGTCCGATGTCGCTGGCCTAGATGCCGCCAAGGAGGCACTGAAGGAGGCCGTCATTTTGCCCATCAAATTCCCGCAACTCTTCACCGGCAAGCGTATACCGTGGAAGGGTATCCTGCTGTTCGGACCACCCGGTACGGGTAAATCCTATCTGGCCAAGGCCGTGGCCACCGAGGCCAACCGTTCCACATTCTTCTCGGTATCCAGCTCGGATCTAATGTCCAAGTGGCTGGGCGAGTCCGAGAAGCTGGTCAAGAATCTCTTCGAGCTGGCACGCCAGCACAAGCCCTCGATCATTTTTATCGATGAAATCGATTCAATGTGCTCGGCGAGATCGGACAATGAGAACGACAGTGTGCGTCGCATCAAGACCGAGTTTCTGGTCCAAATGCAGGGCGTGGGCAATGATACCGATGGCATTCTCGTGCTGGGCGCCACCAATATACCCTGGGTGTTGGACTCTGCCATCCGGCGACGTTTCGAGAAGCGCATCTACATTCCCCTGCCCGAGGCACATGCCCGCCTTGTCATGTTCAAGATCCATTTGGGCAACACCACGCACGTGCTGACCGAGCAGGATCTCAAGGAGTTGGCCGGCAAGACCGATGGGTATGGTATTCCAATAGGGAAGAGGCTTCTCTTGGTTCTTTAACTCAAGCTAAACCCTTTCTTCTCACCTGTAGCTACTCTGGCGCGGATATATCCATCGTGGTGCGCGATGCACTGATGGAACCAGTGCGTAAAGTGCAAACGGCCACGCATTTCAAGAAGGTAACCGGCCCCAGCCCCACCAACAAGGATGAGATTGTCAATGACCTGCTGGTTCCCTGCTCGCCCGGCGACGAGGGCGCCGTTGAGATGAACTGGATGGATGTGCCCAGCGATAAGCTGTTCGAGCCGCCCGTAACCATGGTAGTTTCCTTTTATTTCTTAATTTATTTTCCCTTAAATAATAATTGTTTATTTTGTGCTTGCAGCGTGACATGCTGAAGTCCTTGTCGCGCACGAAACCCACGGTGAACGATGATGATTTGAAGAAGCTGCGCAAATTCACAGAGGACTTTGGCCAGGAGGGTTAGATGCAGAGAGAGGGAGTGTCGAGAGAGAGAGAGAGATCACCGCCGCCAGAAGGGGGTGGCGTTAGCACCACCAGCTCTAATTGTAATTGTTGCCTATTGCATAAATTTTACTTCTGGCTCCTCCTTAAAATATTTTCCGTTTTAATCATTATTTTTTTTTGTAATTTTTAATTTCTATTTTAATATAAACGATATGTAAGCGCCTGCGAAACATGGTTAAAAATGTAAACCCACAGAGACAGGGAGATGCGGAGAGAGAAACAGTATGGGAAGGGATTGTTGTAATCACAAAGTCAATGTATTTTTGTACTCTTAAATGTTAAGCGAGCGGAAAAGAGGAGAAGCCCTCAGTCCGCATTGACTTGCCACTGGATCGACAGCAGGGAGCAGAGGCAGTATCAGAAGCAGGAGTAGCAGGAGGAGTTAATGCAGCGCCCAGCAAAAACCTATTTAAAATTGTAACGTACCAGAAATAAAAAAAACAAAACGATTGTACACACACACTGGCGAGAGACAGCCCGAGAATGCCAATTTGGCAGTGCTTGGCGGGGAATTCCCTCCGGCACAGCTGACCCAGTTTTAATATAAGCCACACCAGGTGGGTGGGAAGCGGAGCACCAGAGGGAGAGAGAGATGTATGGAGAGAGCCTCGGGCGGGAGCCTGAAGAATGCCGTGCCCCACATGGCATATGATAAGATCTTTATGTGCCGCCAACACTCTCGTTTCTGGCCGATCGGCCAGATATTATAGCGGGCCACCGCACAGTGGGGCCAGCATTATAATTCAATAAAATTAAAGAGCATAAATTCACAAAACTTAAAGCGGGTACATTGTATACAATTGGCTTTCTCTTGTTTTTTAATCGGATAACTATATATTTTTATATACGGAGGCCTCATATATATATATAGCTTATAAAATTATGTTTTACATTTATAGTTTAAAACCGTTTCACAACATTTAAATAAATAAATACAATTAAAAAGCGTGAACTAAATATACATTTTGGTTTAATTATGTATTTTCTTTTTCTTTTGTTTTAGAAATTTAAACATTCGAATTTTGGTGATGTATTATAATTACGATTTG